>VYZR01009252.1:0-21021 GCA_013400675.1 Oxylabes madagascariensis | reverse complement strand
AGTCTCAAGGTTTTGCAAAACAGTTTGGGGAGTGGGAAGGCAGGAGATGGGGAATAATTATTCCAATTTCAAATGCATGCTAGTTTAAAACTAAATGGGTAAATCTAGCAGTATTAGTGTTTACTGGATTCATAAGCTTGCTTTTTTCTGTAATCTGGCAGCAGCTGTGTATTGTGAACATCTAGAATCACTCTGCTCTGGTTATCTGAACGTGTGATGCTTTAGTAACCTGAAGTTGTTCCCATTTTAAGAACACTGTTTCACTTATTTGCTTGTTTTCCACTGTGCAGACTTTTACCACGCAGGAAACCATCACCAACGCAGAAACGGCCAAAGAGTGGTTCTTGCGTGCTGCTAATGATGTAAGTCTGATGTGTAGCTTAAGTAACAGTAACAGAATGCAGCAGTTTTTGTTGTGCAATTTCTTCCTGGTCATTTTGTGTGCTTAGGAGCAGAGCCAGTAACTGCCCAAACAAGCTTGGCAAACGATGTACGTAGATCATTTCAGTGCTCTGGTAATGACAGACTGTTTTGTCCAATCAAAGTGATAACCCGCTAGCTTTTCATTATAAATGTTCTCATGCATTGTTTCTCCAAATCTTGCCTCTTAAGTAATAGAGTGTAGAGTTTGCCTTAGAACTAACCAATAATTTGGTAGAACTACTGGTAATGAAAATACAAGAATAGTGTGTGTGGCACTACCTTTAAATTATTGCCAAATCTTTAAAAACCAGAAATGAAACTATGATTGGAACAACACGCTGACACTTCTATGGCAGATGGCTGTGCTATGAATAGAAACCTTGTATTTGGCTCATTCTCTCCCATTTCTAACTCTTAAAGGAAAAAAGCAGATACTGCCTTTTCAGGTAATTAAGATGATCTGTAACCTGTTACAGTCAGTGTAGCTGTACTTAGTTTGAAAGCTGGGCTTTGAAATTCCTCCTTACACTACTGTTCAGACAACTCATCTTTGTTTACCAGAACATCTTCTGGAAAACTGAAGTCTGAATCTAGAGCTTGATGTTTATCACTTGTCCAGTTGTCTTGGTGTTTTGTCTCTGGCTGGAAGGGCGGTGGGTGTACATGGAGCTCCATCTGCTCCAGAGCCGTGGTGGTGGTGTCCAGGCTGGTAACAGACTCGGAAGGAGAGGGTGTGCCCCTCTCTGAAGGGAATGCTGCTGTAGGGCTTGATGGGAATATCATCAGAATGTTCTCTTTGGGTATGCTGCCAAATCCCACACTGATGATTTCAAATTAATAACTGATGATAGTCACAACAGCATTTTGTTTAAATGGTAGCACATCTGCTTTATAACCAGAAATGAAAATAGTTAACATTCTAGATCTAACTATGTATTTATTTTTATTAAGCCTTCAGCTGTGGCCAAGCATTTTGTTGCCTTGTCTACCAATGCTGTAAGTATAGTCAATCTGGTTAATTTTTTCTAAGTACCTTTAAGACAGCCTCACCTTAAAATCTAGTAAGGAAGCCTATCCTTTAAGATGCTTAAATACTGAATTTTAGCATTCCTCTTGAAGGGAAGCCTGTTTTTTTTCTACTCAAAGTAACTGGAACACTTCTAGAGTATTGAACTATACTGAGACTGGACTTTGATTATAGATGTGTCCTTTTCATGCTAGAGCTTTAAATCTGAAATCAAGAGTTGTTGTGCTTGAAATAACTTCTTGTTAATGAGTGTTACCTCTAATTGCCTAAGTTGCGTGTGAATGCAGTTAAATAAACAAATGTTATTCTAAACTCCAGGTAAGAGCTGAAATAGTGCAGGCAATTTGAAAAATGCTTATGATGAGCACTGAATGTCCACCACTCTGATGTGGTGCTTCATGCAAAAGTATGAAGTGGAGAGACCAGCAGCAATTAAAAGAACACTGTAGTCATTGACAGGCTGTCAGGGACTGATGTTATGGTTCTGGTAAATGTAAACTGAATGGCAGTCCAGCTTGAACTATATGGCCACTTAGATTCATCAGAAAATGAATGTATGTCATTGATTTTTAATAGTGGGTAGTGATAGTTGTTTCTGGAAATGAAAATGTAATTTTTGTGATGGATGCTAGGCATTTTTTAAAATAGATGTAGTTGTAGGATTGTTTATTTAATAGATGCCAAACTTGTATTTGCTTGCTTGGTATAAAGCTTTTTATGACTGTTGGTTTTACTTACGGTGTTTTTTCATGTTTATTTTAGCCTAAAGTTAAAGACTTTGGAATTGATCCAGAGAACATGTTTGAGTTTTGGGATGTAAGTAAATGTCTGATACTATGTGGTAGATATTAACTGTTACCTTTTTCTGAAGCAAGTAAGAGGATTCCAACTAGATGTCTGGAAACTGCAAAAGTAGTTTCTAAAGCAGCAACTCCTAAATTATAGGAGTTGTATTCAGTGCACTGAAATACCTGAAAATCCTTAACTAAAGACAAACTCTGAGAACTCCTGCCCATTCTGTTAAAATCTTCCAGTCAAAGGTCTGAAGAGGAGTCTTCTATGTTCTTAGTTATCTAATCAGCTGTTGAGTAACAGGAGATAGCCTTGGTTTACTACTCTATGCAAGTAGTTATTATAAGCTGTGACATTTGCCTTGTGGTGTCTATGGTATATAACCTAGGGTTGGTAAAGGTCAGGCATCAGAAATGGGAGCCTGATTGGAGATTTTGTCACAGATGCGTATTTTAAGTATACTGCCCTTAGTCTTGGCCCTTATACATAATTAGAAACAGGTTGGTTTGTCTCATTGACTAATTGCCTGACAAATGAGCTGCTGTTCAGAAGTTATTTGGAATGTTACCTTTCCCAAGTGTCAGAATTTTGCTGAAGCAGGCTTTTCCTGTAGAGGAGTGATACTATGAAAGCAGTTATACAAGCTGCAAATTCAGGATTTGGAAGTGAACTGGAATCAAGCTATCTACTTAACAGATGTTACAAAAATTGAACAAGTAGGATAACCAGACTCTTAAAAAAGGCATTCATTAGGGTGCATGGTAAAGTGCATGTTCCCTTGACTATGCCAAATGTATATAGTGAACTATCACCAGAAAGAGTATTGATTTTGCTGGCAACAACTCTAATGATATTGCCATCATTAGACAGCAGTCTAACAACGTGCTGCTGTTTTCTAATAGTCTGAATGGAAAAGCCTTGCACTTCTCTGCACCAACCATCTCTTTTTTGCAGTGGGTCGGTGGCCGCTACTCCCTGTGGTCTGCCATTGGTCTCTCCATTGCCCTGCATATTGGTAAGTATTCCTGTGATGTCACCATGCCAAGAATTGCTCTGTTTGCTTCAGGGATGTAACTATGGAGTGCATTAACAATAGTGGATTGTGAATCAGATTTGGGGCAAATGCTATTTACCTGCCTACTCTGAGTGGTTGGATGTGGGTGTGTAAAATGATCTGGAATGTAATGGAAATGTTAATATTTTAGTACTGCAAATACAGTTTTGGAAATTTGGTTTTTAATGGGGACAAATAGTCAGATTCCATTGCTTTAGTCATGTAACCAAAAGTGCCTGATTCATGTAGGGCTGTGTCAGTGTTGAAAATCAGACCTTGCAACTGACATTGCTAAACTTGAAGTAGGGTATTTAGTATCTGTAAGTATACACACACTAACACCAAAGTTGTGTCTCTGGTTCTGCGTATGAGCTCTGTTTAGCATTGTTAACTGTCCTTCTGCTGTTAATTCCTTTTATTGCCAGTACTTTGTATAGGCTCTAGGGCCTGATGATTACATCTGTTCCCTCATCACTCTCATCGCTGCTTTCTGATGTTTAAATCTGAAACTATAATGTCACTTATTTTTCTAGGCAAAAGCTAGAATTCCCTTAGACTGGGGTTAGAAGAATAACATTGGGTTTGGTGTTTTTGGAATTATATGAATAGGAGTTTTCATGTGTAGAAAAACCTATTATAAGAGCAAAATAAACACGCCTTGCTGTTTCGTCTGCAATAAACTGTTCATTGCTGCTGTCAGACAGATTTGGTACTGGCTGCTGACATGCCAGCCTATCTGCACTTCTTCTTAGACCTCTCAACTCCCACAGTTGGCTTCTGACCATAGGTAGAGCTGCTGCTTTGAGTCCAAACACTTCACCTCCCAATTGCTATGTAAGAATCAGGATTTCTGTTTTTGCAGGAAAGGCTAGCCTTAGTGATACTGTTCATTTGGGAAAGTGAATGGAGGTTTGAATACTCTTAACTATAAAGCAAAGAAAGCTCAGGTGAATTGTTAAGAAAGAGAGAAAGGAAGGGAGGGGTAGCCTTTTTCTTTGAGAATATCTTATTAGCGTTGTTTCTCCTCACACCACTGGAGAAATCCCTGCCATGCTAGCCTTGCCCTGTTTTTTGGGGCATGTGTCTCCCACTGGCTGTGATTAAGTGTTCAAACTTGCTAAAAACTGTGGCCTCAAAGCAGGCTCTGTATTAAAGGCCTGTTTTCCTTCTAGTTGCTCATTCTGCCTGAATGGGAATCTTAGGGAAAGGTTTTTGAATTATGTTTCATGAAGCTGGACTTGCTCTGAGGTCTGGGCTTCAAGCATAAGCAAATGTCTGGCTTACGGGATGCAAAATTCAGGAGAAGTCTAAGTGCAGCTTTAAACTCGATTAGTAGTTGGGAGCCTTTCTGCATACAAGGAACCAAAACTATTTCATGCTTGTCTCTATACGAAAAATCAAATTTGAGTTGTATTAGTAAATACAAACTGACTTCTCTCTGTTGTTAGGTTTTGACAACTTTGAGAGTCTGCTTGCAGGAGCCCACTGGATGGTGAGTGTGGGATGCCCGTTTCAAATTTGATCCTCTTTAAGAGCTGTTAGTAAGGAAACAGGGTTCTAAAGTTCAGCTTCCCATGTCCTCCTCAGTCATGTTAAAATGACAGTTTGTGGGAAGCTCTCACTGGACCAGCACAACAATGAAAACAATGTAGGAGTTGGGAGGGCTGGCAGTTGCTTTATCAGAAGTGTAACTTTCCTTTGTCATGCAGGATAATCACTTCCACACTGCCCCCCTGGAGAAGAACGCGCCGGTTCTGCTGGCCATGCTGGGGGTGTGGTACATCAACTGCTACGGCTGCGAGACCCACGCCCTGCTGCCCTATGACCAGTACATGCACCGCTTCGCCGCCTACTTCCAGCAGGTAGGGCTGGGCAGGCACAGCTTCCAGCCAAGCGTAGATCACATCCTGCCCTGCTTCAGTGTCCTCAATGCGTGTGTCACGCAGAACTGCACTCGCTTAATTCGTGTCATCAATTGCCTAAAGAGGCTGGTGCCAAGATCAATATCAGCTTATAAAGACCTTTTCTTCATACCTCTGTTATCTTGATGTCCATCAATTAAGCAGCTGTATCCCTCATGCTTAGAAAACTTCTATAAACAAGCACTATTTATTGTAGTTGAAGTATGTATCAGCTTGTGCTGATACTGAGTGATCCTGCCCTTCCCTTCTCTAGGGTGATATGGAGTCTAATGGCAAATACATTACTAAGAAAGGCTCTCGTGTGGACTACAGCACTGGCCCTATTGTGTGGGGAGAGCCTGGCACCAATGGGCAGCATGCTTTCTACCAGCTCATTCACCAAGGTAAACAAACTGTTAAAAACTTGTTCTGGAATTAAAATCTGAATGGCTACAGAGCTGCAGGAGTCTGCGGAGTTTACACTTGTTTAGAGGTTGAACTCCTATCTAGCATCACACTGCTATGGGATTTTTAATTAGTGGCTTGTGAAGGCTACAATATGCAGGTTTTAACTACAATAAGGATGTCAAATAAAGCCAAAACTTCTGAGCTGTATTGTTACTTCCCCCTGCTGGAAATCATAATGCTCTTCTATAAAGTTTTTAAAAATGACTGAGTCTGCCAGTAGCTCTGAAAATGGGGTGGGAAGTGAAGGTTTTCTAAGACCTACCTGATGCAGGGTTATTTACCTAGGTTTTTTTTTACAGGAACTCGCATGATTCCCTGTGACTTCCTGATCCCAGTGCAGACCCAGCACCCCATCAGAAATGGCTTGCATCACAAGGTAAGTTCTTTGTCAGGGGACTATATTTCTTGTGGCTCAAGGCACTGAAGCTTCTTTGGTATTGCATTGTGTGGTATTTCTAAATGTCCCTTTGAAACTACACACAAAAGCTCTGTCAACATTCACGACAGATTTAAAAATATCTAGGTTATAATTGCAAGTGATGAGTAATGTGTAATGCACAGTGGTATGTTTATTCTTGAAGCAATTGCAGTGATAGCTCTTGAGGCAGCTCAGTGGTGTTTCCTGTGGGCCTACTGAAGCTGGAAAGAGTTGAGCAATTAAGTATTTAAAATTCCTTGAAGAACTCTAAGGAATGTAATTCTTGGAGAGTAGGAAGAAACAAAGTCTCAGACCTGATGTGAAACCATTTCTGAGTAGCTTTCAAGTATTAAATTCTAGGACAAAATTTGGTGGATGTAAGGGTATGGCTGGGGCGATGGCCTTCCACACAGATGTTTTTAACCTGTCCAGTTTTTAGTTTATCATCTGACTAAGGATTTTCAATGAACTACAATTTTTCTTAACTTCCAAAGGTGGAAACGGGTTCAGGTTAACTATTTATTGCATACTTCACTTAAAGCGTCTTTACTCACTGAATTTCTGTCTTGTCATGATTTCAGATTACAAGTGCTATTTGAATTGTATAATAGTAAGTTTTTGTCAAGTAAGACTAAATACAGGTGAAAATTTAGACTATGACCTCACAAAAGAAGGGGAAAAAAGGTTTCATTTGACTGTAAAAAAACTTACCGTATCTTCAGGTAGGGCAAAACTACTGATAAATTTGCCGGCTAACATTAGACAGGGAGCAGTAAGTTAAAACCTTGCACTGGTTTTGGGATTGGTTTATGGTAAGCTGTGGGGTTTTTCCTGCATACAGATGAGTAAATACCTCTTAGCTGGTTACCTTTGACTAAATCTTTGCACCTGGCTTTCCATGAGATGGTGTAGCATGAGATAAAATCTTAGATTATACTGGGTGAAAGGGCTGTGTGAAGTCCTGGAAAGGGCTGTGTGAAGTCCTGGCTCCTCTGGTGCCATTGGGTGACTTGCTGCCAGCTTCAGCAGGAACAAGATTCTGCAGAACTGTCTTGGTTGGTTTTGGATGCATGTACTTTAGAATAGTAACTAAGTCTCCTGGCACTCTGAGGTAAGAAGCAATAGCTAAAACTGCTGCATATTTTACTGCCGCAGTGTTAAAACCGACTTGTAAGTCTAGACTGGGTCTTGATATGGGTTCAAGCACCAGGTACCACTATTCTAGCTATGCCAATGCTAACTTGTGTTTATTTCTACCTGCTAGATCCTTTTGGCCAACTTCCTCGCTCAGACTGAGGCCTTGATGAAAGGGAAGACGGCTGAGGAGGCTCGCAAGGAGCTTCAGGCGGCCGGGCTGAGCGGAGAGGCTCTGGAGAAGCTCCTTCCCCACAAGGTGCCCGGGGCTCGGGAGCTGCCGTCAGTGAGGGCCTCGCTGGGGGCGCTGGGATGGGGTGGCGCCGATGGGACCTTGGCAGGGCACTTGGAACAGGCTGTGATCGAGCCTTGGAGGCATTCCAGGAAACACGGGCTCTCTCAGCACTGCCCTGGGCTTGTGGCTTTTGGGTTACTTCTTGTAGCCACAGTAGATAGGAATGGTGCTTGGAGACACGTTTGCCATGGTGTTTGTAAAAAAATGTGAGAATGATACAATTTTATGGTTGAAAGCCTTTAAAGCTTTCAGGACTTTTTATTTGCTGCTAATGCAAATAGTCTAGTGTGGCCTCTAAAGAAGTTAAAACCTGCAAGTTTCTGATGTAATTTTTACAACATACTAGGTGACAATGTAACTCTTGTTTTGAAAGGTCTTTGAGGGAAATCGACCAACCAATTCCATCATGTTTACAAAACTCAACCCCTTCACCCTGGGAGCCATCATTGGTAAGTAAATACATTTCTCATCTGTGAATGCTAATGAAGACTTTCAGATCAAGTTTATTGATAAATCTCTTTCTGCTTATAGCCATGTATGAGCACAAGATATTTGTTCAAGGAATTGTCTGGGACATTAACAGTTACGACCAGTGGGGGTAAGTTTCCTTGATTTTTTTTCTTGTATACTTCTTGAATCTATCATGAGTTAGAGGAAAGACAATCAAAAGGGTTTTATACTTAGAACACTTGATTATGGGATAGTTATAAATGAAAACAGATTTTCTGGGGATACAATACCATGCCATAATGCAATATGCATAGGTTAGTCATGCTTAATTACCTGTACATAACAATTTTGGCTAAGGACCTCTGTTGAATTTAGAAAAATACTGTGAATGTAAAAAAGATGCAGTAGTGAGGAAGACAGTCATGCAGGCTGAACACATGCTCTGAGAACTAGGAAGGAAAATGTTTTCCCTATAGCATGCGAAAAAAGAATTTTTACCTCTAGATTAATAGGCAGTTCGAATGACATCTGTTGAGCAAAAGATTGATTACCTCTTAATTTTCCTATGCTGGAGAGACAGCATTCCTGGCAGAGGTCTGTGCAGCAGCCCTTGGTTTCATGCAGGCTGAATCTGTGACTGAGGGCTGTGCTGGAGCTCCATGTGTGCAGCAGCAGCTTGGAGGACTCTGTCACTGTGTCACTTAAAAACTTGATCAGGAGCTAACCAGGTTCTTTAATCTGTAGTAATATGAACTGTCAGCATATTGTATGTAGGCTTAGGTAGAGGGATTGGGAAATAAGATTTTTCAGGTGCAGCCTGCCCATGCTGTGAGGGATTGTTTTGAAGAGCACACTTGCTCTACAGGTGTAGAATATCAGTTTGCACTAAGCTACCTTAGTCTTTGTGTGTGTTCTTTGGTGCTGTGCTACCACAGCATGTTCTGTAACTAAATCCTGTAGCAGAACCTGAAAATAGAAGGCTGTCTAGTGCTGATGTCTGCTATAAACTCTAAAATCAGGAGTGCGGTAGGAGTAAGTACAGCTTTTACTGCCACATGTGAAATTCCAGAATGGCATCCAAAACTGGAACGTGGGGATGCTGTAGAACTGCCTCGTTTCTTGCAGCTGTTGGAATATCTGAGGCTCTCAGATGGCGAGGCTGTACCTCCTGGATAGGTGCTGGGGGTGCTTCCAGGCTGCAGCTCAGCTGATCATGGTTCGGGTGACACAAATAAGTGTCCTGAGCACTGTCATGTTCAACAGTGAACAGGAGCCAGCTGAGTGCAGTCTGCACTGGGGCAGGCTGCATAACACGAGTACTGAGGTGAAAAGACTGCGTAACATTTAAAACAAAATATTCATTTAGACGTCCTGTAATTTGAGCTGTCTGCTCAGCTAAGGAGATGTGAGAACTCCAGTTTTTCATGAATGGCACTGAGTCGAATACTTCAACAGTAATTTTTGGGTGGTAAAACATCACAGTGTTCACTGGGAAGTTACTTTTTACGGGCATCTATTTTTAACATTGCTTTAGTCATTAAATACTATGGCTTTAGTAAATACTCTAAGTTGTTAGCACTAATATTGTTTTGTTTTTTCTTTTCCTGCTTTTATAAATGCAGAGTTGAGCTTGGAAAACAACTTGCCAAGAAAATTGAGCCTGAACTGGAGTCAGATGCTCCAGTGACATCTCATGATAGCTCAACAAATGGGCTCATCAATTTCATCAAAAAACACAGAGCTTGAAATGAAATACTTGGAGGACATCGACAATCTCACCACCGAGTACCCAAATCTGTTGTAGTTGTGCTTTTTTTAGCCACTTTTAACAAAAATAGCACTTTACAGATGTAGCTCTCTTCACTTGTTGCAGTTAATCTTGTTGCGTCAAGTGTTAAAAATGAAACTAGTTTTGTGAAACCCTGAGATTGTATAGTTGCTTTCTATTTCTGTGGCTGTTAATCTGTAAAGTGCAGCTGTTATATTCCTCAATTCTTATCCCTCAAGTTCCTTGAAGATGGTCACCTACTGATACTAGAAAATAAAAGGTATGATGGATGAGTAAAACTTCTTCACTTTATCTTTAAAGTGCAGCCCTGGTCACATTTGCCTCACTCACTGTGTAAGGTCCTCTGAAGCCAAGTAAGGTGACATTTGTCTTTTTGGACGGGTTCTACTGTAAGCTGGAAACTAGAATGTGTTTAAAGAATCAGACCTACAGCTGTAGGTTGTTTGGTTACATTTCATCCCTTTTGAGCAAGATAGACTTTTCCCCCCCCAGTGCTACTGTGAAAATGCAAGTTTACTGATTGGTAAAAGATTTCCTGTTTTGTCTCTAAGCTATGTGGACAGCTATCCAAAAGGGAAGAAAGTTCCTGAAGAGACAATGACATCTTAACTTTCCCAGTTTTCCAGAGTTTGTGAAGCAAAAGCTTGGGATCACTTGGAGAAGAAATGTGTTTTTAGTATCCTCCATAGGCAGTTTCTCACTGTTTAATCAGCATCACTGTTTGACAACAACAATGAAAAAAATAGAGAAACCTGCTTGTCAATGAGTTGTTTATCCTCTTTCATTCTCTACTGTTAATGTCTTTGGTAGCAAACTGGCATGCTCCGGCTATTGTTCTGTAACACCTTTAATAAAGGTAAGACACAAGCATTGAAAGTAAACTTTGGTTCTCATGCCACCAACGCTGACTGCGCTCTGACTGGGACCCCTCAGTGCCCATCTTTGCCCTGCGGCTTCGCTGGCAGGGCTGGGTGCTGCGGGCTGCACCTCCCTGGTGTGGCGCCTCCACGCTGCTTCACCATCTGCCTGCAGAGCTTAGCATCGGTCCCACGAGCAATATTTCCATATGAAACGCGGTCACGAGGAGAGAACCCGCTAGAGGGAAGCATGCTGTTCTCGCAGGCGGCTGTATCGCTGTGGCCCCGCCGCGCTCNCGCCCCCTGCCGGCGCGGCGCTGCCGTGAGGGCAGGGCGCGGGCCGGTCCCGCGGCCGCCGACCGCGGCCTGACAAACACGGGGAAGGCGGTAAACGCGCTTCGAGAAGAGCTAGTTTTCCCTGCAGGGGGTGAGGAGGCCACAAGTAATGTGCAAGGGAGGGTTTGTGGCTGTATTTTGAAGATGAGATGGTATAAAACCCACAGATGGTTCAGGAACCTGCTGTCAGTGACAGGAACTTTTTGTGGCCTTTGGTACTTCCGCTGTTCCCTTACTGGGACTCCGCAGTTTTCTGACCTGCGCCCTCACACGTGTCCTGGGGAATGACGCAGCCACTTCGTGACATAGTTGCTTGAGCTCCACTGAACTGGTTTAAATTCTTCCATTTCATATCAAGCCACCGCATTCCTGCAAAAATAAAAGTGATTTCTGCATAAACTGTGCTCTCGTAATGAGAAATTCCAACCCCTTCAAATATATCTGGGAAATTGTAATGGGTATGGCTGAGGTCTGATAAAACTGTTGTCATATGCAAGAGAGAATGAAAGGTAATGATGTGCCTGAAGTAAGCAGAAATTTGTCATACCCCCAAAAGGGCACACAATCCCTAATCCTCAACCCCGTCCTTTACCTACAAGACCTGCTCCTCGTGAAAGCCTCTGAGGAAATACTGTGTGGAGATGCTTCAGGCAATGTAAGTTAACTTGATATATTTTACTCTTGCAATCCTAATTTGACTATCTAATCATAATGGTATCTCAATGTCAGAATTCATCTATGAATGTATTTTAAGAGTTATTGAGAAGGTAATTAGTGTATTCATGGGAAAAGTTTAACACTTAAAGAAAATTATGCTAAATTCATATTGTGTTCCCACTGGACATGTACTTAATATAGATTATGTGGGTTGGAGTTTAACGGAGGAATACATTTGTCTAGCAGTTAATCTAAAAAGACCGACTTAAAAGAGCTATGCCTGTGAAAGCATCTTCCAGTCCTTTTGTTTAAAGAGAATATGGCAGAAATAAGCAATGAGTGATCCCTTTTGGCCAAGTCACAGTGATCTGATAGGACTGTTCTAATTTCCAAACTATCCTGTGCTACATGCAGAGTTCCTGCAGACTTCATGAGCTTAGGCTGAAACCTTGAAGAAGGGCAAGATAAATAAAATTCCAAGTTCTATTTGTCTTATATATATAGTTCCCAAATTGTACTAAGAGCTTCAGTTGAACCTGTTGCTGTTAAGGCGAAAAAAGGGCACTTAAAAATCTGCAGTGATAGTGCTGCAGTGCTCAGGTCATGAGTCTGTGTGGATCAGTCAAGTAAAAAGAAGATAGCTTTGCCTCATTTGTTCTTTACCTATTTCAGGTATAGGGTTTATGTTTAGATGCTCTTGAAATTATTCTGTTTTGGCAATTCCTGCTGTTATATTTTGTTTGGCTTCTGGAGAGAACGATTAAGCAACTTGGATTATTAATGAAAATTCAGCAGAGAAGAGCTTGCTTTTGGCTTCTAGCTCAAACTCAGTCAAACTTTAATGCTAGTAACTGAATTGCTCTACCCTCTCTGAAAGAAAACTTTGAATTTTTGTTAGTTTTGTGGCACAGGAATTGTCAAAATAGATCAGATAAAAAGTAGTCGTAAAGCTAAACATTTCCAGAGGGCTGGTGATGTCCAGATTGTTATTTACGTCCTCAATTTTTCTTTTGTGTTCCTTCTTAGATGATTTTTCTGAGAGAAGAAAATTATAAAATCCTGATGTTCTGTTAAAACAAGCTTTCCCAAACCTGCTGGATGTCCTTGAAATTTCAAAGAGTATTTTTTGAAAATAATACAAAAGAATTTGTACTCAGGTTGTCATAGTCAATCCCTGGATTTTACTTGATGGTGGTTTCACAGGTAGGCACACTTTCAGGATTTCTCAAAACTGTTTTTTCAGATTTACGTGGCCTTTCCTCTAAGGCAATATTTTGAGCCCAGCCCTGTGGACCTTTAAGTGCTAAGTGGAGAGGGGACTCATCCTGGCTGTTTCTGCTGAACAGGGCTATCCCTGGCTGGGGGAAATGAAAGGAACTGGGGAATGGATAATCCTTGCAGAGTCTGGAAGCTGGCTGCATGCAGGATGCAGCTGAGGGAAGAGCTGGATGTCAAGGAGTTGGCCTGCGACCCTGCATCTGGAACACTCTCAAGTATGTTGTAATTCCTAGAAAGGCTGAGCTCTGCCTTTCATCATTGGCAACAGCCACAAGAGACAAGATCTGCTAGAAAGATCCCTCACACAGGATAAAAGCAGAGCATGTTGTCTGTTGTTCTGAGTGCCAGTGAACTGCAAAAAAAAGTTAAATAAATCTGGAGTAGCAGTTTTTTGTTGAATATTTGTGTGGCTTTGGACTTAAAAACACCAGTTTTGTCATTCTAAGTCAGTAAAGTGTGTAACCAATGAGTTTGGCAAGTTCAGACCTTGACTCTGACTTTTCATAAAGTTTTCAATTTACAGTTCATTTAAATTTATTTGGAAGCTGCTGGATTAACTAAAGGGCTTTGCTGTGCTAGCAGAGCTGTTCATTTTAGAACTGTTTCTCCAGACTCTTCAAGACATGCAATACCTTTTTTTTTCAGCTTTCTTGACAAATCTATTCAGTTGTGTTGTGGTCTTGATACTTCATCTAATTTTTTAAAATTTTTTTTCCTTTATTTTCCAAAACCCATTATAAGCATCAACACAACAAAAGAGCAGCTTGCATAGCTCTGTGGCTGGGGTAGTCTGTGCTTTAGCCACAATGTTTCCTGAGCTGCTTAAGGAAAATCAGTATTTCAAGAGCCAGTACAGAGCATCAGGATAGAACAAGAGGGGCCAACACTTTACTCCCTTGCAACGTGACAGGAGGAAATGGCCTCCAATTGCACCAGGGGAGATTCAGATTGGATACCAGGAAAAATTTATTCACTGAAAGAATTACCAAGTATTGGAACAGGTTGCCCAGAGATGTTACAAAATCACTGTCCCTGGAAATGTTCAAAAACCACGTGGATGTACATGGACATGGTGTAGTGGTGCATCTGGCACTGTTAGGTAAATGGTTGGGCTTGATGATCTTAAAGGTCTTTTCCAATCTTTATCATTCTCTGATCATCTAGAGCCTCACTGGAGTTGTCAATAAATAATTATCAGTGTTGATCTTCAATGGACTTTTAAACATGAGTTATGTAATTTTGAGCTGGTGAGTGTGCTGGTTTTGCAATATTTGACTTTTGATGAAGAGGGAAAAAATCAGCCACAGAAGTGATAATGTTCTACTCACAGTGAATGATAATGGTCTATTGCCTAAGTCATGTTCAAATCTCAGCTCATACACCTGCCACGTGTAATCACAGTGGATTTTAGCATGACAAAGAAGTGAAATTAAAATGAGTACAGGGACTCCACCCACTCTAATCTTAGAGCTATGAGCATGGTATAAGGACTACTGTCCATATGTACAGCTTGGGTCAGCTCCTGCTTAGTTGTACTTCCATTGGATTGGGAGTTTACTAGGGAGACTTACTGTCTTAGAATTCATACCTAGGATTTCATGGACCTGTGAAAATGTCTCATTGACTTCAGTAGACAGTGGTCTGTGCCTCAGATTGTTAACCACAGTCACGAGGAATTTGGGGTGACCTGGATTATGTGGCAAAGGTGTTTGGGCTGGTTACAACCAGGTTTCAGCGTGGTTACAGATCTACCTTTCCACTTAATAAGAGTTAAAAACAGGAATCTGCAGTTAGAGGCAGATGCACATGCAAGGAGCTTACAGTGTAGCCTATAGGGAGGGTCCTTCTAATGTGGCCTCATAACCTCTTTTCAGAGGTGAGCAGTATCCAATAATAAAAAGCACCAATTTTGTTTGAAATGTGTACCTTTGGAGCTAAATTGAAGTTGTAGAAGATGAATGATGCTATAACTTTGATGTAAGAGATCCTGTAGTAGTCCTCTTCCTTGCTGAAAACCTTTTGCTGTTAAATAAGATGGAACAAAAATAATATGGTGGTGTCCTTAATTCTTTTAATAAGAAAATTAGCATACATAGATATTTAAAATAGACACGGGTTTTACATATATAAAAATACATTAAAGTTCTTTTCCCTTTTAAAGCCTTGGAGATCTTCCTTGTGGGAGATACTGACATTCCCTTCACATTAGGTGGATTTACCGCAAGGAAAGCTGGAGAAAACTTAAAAGTGTCCGGTTTTATTTAAAAACCTTGGTGGTCTTTAACGGCTGCCCCACAGTTCCAGCCTGGTACAAACTTAAACAGAGCTCTTTGTTGCTCTTGAATGTGACATAATCCTTTCATCTGGCGTGCTGAATGAAGTATGCACATGGCTTTTTTGCTACCCCTGCTGGGCTGCCTTGTTACACCTTCAGAGCAAACCACCCCCAGTAAAAAAGCTTGGGCTCTGTCATCCACCCTAATGCCAATAAACAACAGATAACTTTGGCATCTTTTGGCTTTAAAATGCTGCCCCTCGCTAAACTTGTGTGTTGAGGAAGGAAACGGCTCCCCACATCATTGTTTCTTGCAGATACAGAGTACATTTTTTTGTTGTTTGCATGTTTGCTAATTTGAAGCTCTTTGAAGAATCCTACAGGGAGATCAAAGACAAAAGATTAGAACGTTTTTAATAAAGTGAAGAAGGATCAGGTTAGATCAAAGGGACAAGCTGACAGGAAATAAGTAGGTGCCGTTGTTGGCTGACACTTGCATGCTGTAGGGTGATTTCTGTGTTAATGTGAGGTCAGAAGGAGGATTGCTTTACATCTTATTGTCTCCAGACTTTGCTGACTGGGTGTGTCTTTGTGCTTCACTTTAATCTCAAAAATTAAAACCCATAAAGTCACAGTTTGGCTCAGCCACATGATTTTTCTAGTTATTTAACTTTGATTTTGAAATAAAAATAAAATTTGGAATGCACCAGCAGGGTATGGAGATAATTAATTGGCCTGCAAGGGGATTCAGCTACAGGAATATTCATTATCAGAAGCACTGGGCCTCAATCACCCCCACTGTCATTCTGCTGACTTTAAGGGAATTAGGTCTTCCCTCACTGTCACAAGAGGAAATGTATTTTCTTTATACATACACCAAAGCCTTGCATGCTCACAGGTTGTACTGCTGTAGATAAATCAGTACAATAAATTAATATAGCCCCTTCAGTTTATGATGCAGTTTTATTAGTATAGAGCTGCTAATTGCGCAGAGTTTATTTCTCTGAGAGATTGAAGTTGCAGCCCTAATTGGAATGGGCTCACTGGCCTCCTTGTGAACCTCAGTGTCTAGGTTGTGGTGGATGCAGGGTTGGCTTTGGCAGCCTGGTATCTGTACATCAAAAAGCAAAGTGCCTCACAAAATACCCTTTTCTTCTAACAGTAAATCACCTTTCTGCCTGATGTAGTAGAAGCTAATTTGAGGACAGTCACAGGAAACCAAGCAGATTTCTTTACTATATGATCCATGGGTGATTTTGTAGTTCCACAAATCTTGATCTCCCCATGTGTCTTCACCGGTGAGGAAAACAAACAAGTGCTCAAGAGGTTTCTGTGTCTTTGTGATCATGAAACCTCCTCTGAAAGGATGTTTCCAGGCAAAGCTGCAGGACTGGGGCCACAGAAACAATCTTGTTTTGTTCCACAAAGACTGGAAGCACTTTCTGCTCCACTCAACTCCATGTGCAGTCGCTCCTCCAGCACTGAGGGTTCTACTGCTCCAATGCAGAAGGGCACACCAGTGGTCAGGTACCTCGCTGGGCACAGTGCAAGCAGTAACTGGCTGTTTTCAATCCAGTCATGTTAAATCAAATTAGCAGGGTTTGGTATGGCCTTAACAGAAAGAGCTGTGCTCAGCCCCTTGCTTAGTACTATGATACAAATACTCATACTTGATTAGAGAAATGTATTTTTATTGTATTTTGTTATTTTTGTCTTGCAGTTGGTTATGTAAATGAGTGGTCATTCTACTAAAATAAAGGAAAGCATCCTGTAAAATAAAGTTACCCAAACTTTTTGGGGCAAAGTAAAACCAATGGGAAGAGATATCTGTCCGCAAACTGAAAAAAGTTTGAGTCTCAAAGGGATATAAGAAAGAGCACTGGGTTTGACTAACGTGCATCAGTTGGAAAAAGGGTTCTTTTGCCCTGCCTGTGCTGTGACTGAGAAGAGCTGTTCTCTCCTGGGGCTCAAAGCCGGAACTTCACATGCTGCACCATTGTTTGCTGCTTCACCCGCTCCTCACTGAGGGATCCAGTGGGGAGGAATGGAAAGCCACATCTGAGATTGTGGGATGTGCTGCTGTTCTGGATGCAGTCAGGATCCCTTCACAGTGCAGTCTGTGAAGATCCAGTTTCAGGACACATGAAGACCCTGGGGGTGTAGTGCCATTAAGCCAACAGTAGAGAACGGCATGGGAAGGAAATCACACGGTTTGCTTTTGAACATTGTCTCATTTTTTTGTGTTCCATGGAGCTTGCTGTGTTGCCCAGCTCTTAGTTTTTGTGCTTGGTAGAATCTAATTAAAAATGCTTTTAAGTCAGAAATGTGCAGCATTCAAAGAGAAAAAAGACTGAAGTCTCCTCAAATAGCCCAAGTGCTTCTGTGTGCCCCTTGTAACAGCCATGTCCATCTACCTCTGCACCCAGACCTGACCTCTCACCTTAGTCCCTGGTGAGTCCCTTGCTAGACTTGCCTTTGGTGGGAAATGTGCCCTGATGTTCTTCTTTAAGCTTTTGGATTTAGAAGTGGCAGGTCATTCTTTTTGAGATTTATCTGTCCAGTTAAAACACTGGAATTTTGCCTCTGCATGAAGCTCTTCTTTTTGCAATAAAATACAGTCATAGGAAAAAGACATTGCAAGAATGAGTACGGCTTGTGTAACAGAAAGCTAGGAATCTTTGGGATCTCAGTAGCGGACAGAAATGTTTAAATCCCACTGAAGTCGTGAGGGATTCTAATGAGTCCATCTGAACATAGTCTTCTGGATTATAGAAATGCTGGAAAAATAGGCCGTCTCCAAACAGAATAATCTGGATTTGTAAATTGTTTCCTTTAAATTTGTGCAATCTTTTAATATATACAACACCATAAACCTACAGGCATTGCAGGAGACTGATAGGATTGGAATGTTGCAGAAATTCAAGGTATTCAAAGCAGTCTAACAGTATGAAAGGAAATGGAAGAAAAAGAGAATCTTTTTTAATGGACTTTGTAGAATGAAGATTAACAATTCAGGGAGAGGTGCAAAGCGGGAAATAAGGATGTTGACAAAGTGTTGTGGTAACAGAAAATTCAATGACAAAATGCAGTATTCCCCAAGGGAATCATAGATCAGCTTTAGTCTACAAGGTATGTTGGTTCCTAAATCAGCAGGAGTCTGGTGCCTAAATAGCTTTGCAGTCCAGTCCCAGATGCTTTACTTTGGACTTTTCGCTTTAGGTTTCACATAATTTTAAATTTAACAAAGCACTCGTTCCTTTTGAACCAAACAAAGCATGTTAATAGTCTCCTTAATATATTTATAAAGCAAAGCATCTTGAAGGGTAGCTTAGTATTTTTCAGAGTTCAGAAATGCTAAGTGTTCTAATAAAGTAGAAAGCATTAAGAAAAGGTTGAAAAATGACAAGGAGTGTCAAGCTGAGACTGAATAACTTTGGAAGATTTGATTTATCCCATGCTTGATTTTTAATGTGTCTTTTTGTGGTTCCTTGGATGTGTGTCTGCAGTGGTAGGGTACTCAGTAAGCATGATCCAAACACAGGCACGGCAGTTTACTCGTTGATGATTACATCAGCCAAGGGCAATGTGAGGTGATCCCGTGTGGATGCAGGTGGCAGGGCTGGAGCGGAGCAGCAGGAGAGCAGCCCGTGTCCACTAGGTGGTAATGCTGGGTGCGGAATGGGCTCCCTCCTGCTCCGGGGCTGCCGCGCTCCCTGCTGCTCCAGGGGAATTGCCAGCCGTAATTTAATGCCGTCTCGGATGCGACAATCTACTGCCTTTTCAAGGAAAGCAGGGCTTGGTAAACATGGAGCTGGTGGCAGCGCACCAAAGCCTTGTATAGATGCGCCTTATGCAGGGGTACACATCTGTAATTCCTTTATGCAAGTTTTGGGATGTTTTCTAAAGTTGTTGACCGTTAACTCTATAATAGCTGTGTTCAGCACCTGTTATTTCTATTTCAAAAATCTTCCTCACAGTAAATTACAGTCTTTGGTCTAAATAATACATAGAACTGAAGGAATAGCTGGAGGACAAAGCGCTGTCACTGGTGTCAGTGTGAAGGAAAATTTACTTGAAGTGATTTGTGAGGGGAAAAAAATGCTGAGAGACATTTGAAATTAACTCAGTACAGCAATCTGTATGCTGAAGCCTTTGTTTAGTAGTAGATCCTGGGGTCCTGGACTTCCACAATGTCATGTTAGAAATTAACCCAAACTGGAAAAGGTATCTGGGGAAGGAAGAGTGTGATTATTGGTCTAGAATTTGGAGAAAATTATTTAAGAAAAATTTCCTTGGATCTCCTGACTGTAGAAATCAGTTACATTTCTATTCTTTTTCATGAAGACAGAATTACCAGAAGCAAAATATTTTGTGGATCAAACATCGGGTCTTTCAAGATTAACCCCATAATTGCTCCTTCCTGCAAAGTCTAGGGATGCCCATTGGAAAACTCCTGCTTCAGTCTTGAAACAGCACAGAGCAGTTTCATCTGCTTTTCACAGGTAAGTCTATGAAACAAGCCCGTGTGTAGTGGGACCACCGATAAAGATGGGCTCTGCCACAGTTCTGCTGTGAAGGTCTGTCCCTGGAGGGGCTGCAAACTTACGTTGGAGTAGAATGTAAAAATTCTGGGATTTTTTTAAACAGAAATTCAGAAAATTCTGAAAAATGTGTTTGAGAATATCACCCTGAAAAAAAAAATAAATCTAATTTTGAACTCTGTATAAATGTTTAAAAATGCAAAAGAAAGTGCAGCTTTCAGCTGACAAGTGCTAAGGTTCAGTGCTGTATCCTGGGTCCTCTGTCCAGGCTTTGCTCAGGCAGCTCTCGGTGTTAACGAGTAGCGTTGACTTGAGAGGGACAGAGGATGAGGAGACATTGGCCACATTCACTGGGGAAGTGGGGAGGCGACTCTGTGCCCCGTGTGGGGAAGCGCGTGTGGCGCTGGCGGCCAGCCCCGCGGCACGGCCGGGCTTTGCCCGAGCCCGCGGGCCGTGCGGGGCGCGCCCCGGGACGGGCGGCCGTGGGATCGCTCTGCCTGACAGCGCCGAACAGCTCCTGTCCCACCCACGCTGAGCTTATGAGAAGTCTGTAAGGCTGACACAGGCCCAGGTAATGAGCAAAATTGCAAGCCAGAGGTGGGGAGAACCGCTGTGCCATTGCATTTTGGGGAAATCGGCTTTATTTTGTTTTCCCCCCCCCGCAGTCTGAGCTCAGTCTGGACTCAAGCTGCGCGATTGCTGCTTTCATCACCTTGCCTTTTCTCTCTCAATCAGGTGTTTATCTCCCTTCGAGTGTCGATATAGTTCAAAGTACACTTAAGCCCCAGCATTTACTCTAGACTCAAAACAGACCAGTAATGTCACTGGTATAAATGAAAGCTTACAAGAACAATAGATGTCACTGTTTTAATGCTGGCAGTAGAGATTACTCATATCCTTTTTGAAGCAAATTTTGTATTTCTGCAGTGCACTTTGTTTTTCCCAATTAGATTTCTTGTCAGGCTGCGCTGTGTAACTTAATCTAATTTTGCTAAGCCTGTCATTGTAGAAAGAAACCAACATCAACAACACTAAAACTTGATTTTCATGTTCTTGATCCTGCAATCTCACCCACAGGGATGGCACTTTTGGTTGGTATCGAGTCCACTAGTTTAAATGCGTTTCTTTGTGTGCATAATGACTTGATTGGGAAAGGCTGTGCCCTGGTCAAGAACTGTACTTGCCAGGATTCACTTGGAGTAGGAAATATGTCTGTTAGAGCCTGTTAGGTCTACAACATACCTTGCCCTGCCCAACTGTATTTTGAGTCTAAGCAAAATACAGTTCATTTCTCTGTGGGAGATTTTTTTTCCTTAAAAAAAAAAA
>VYZR01009250.1:0-14568 GCA_013400675.1 Oxylabes madagascariensis | reverse complement strand
AAAAAAAAAAAAAAAAGCAGGTCTTATCACTAGCAGTAAATAAATTTGTACAACCATTCAGTCTGTATAATAGGATGAAATAAATCTACATCTTTCTTATTTTGGTGCGTTGAATTATACATACAAACAACAATTACAGGAACTTGTTCACAATGCGTATAGACCTGGAGAATGGCTATCTGAAACCCCCTTGTTGGCAATGTCCGCATGTTAACACTGATTGCCTGACACCATTGGTACTTCCTATGTAAAAGGCCCGTGGCCCAAAATGAATGATCTCCCTACAGGTTTTATTTATTTAGTTATTTAGTTAGTTAGTTAGTTAGTTAATGCATCATCAAAACCGTTCTAGCCAGCCCCCTCCCCCTCCCTGGAAACGAAAAAAGACACCAAAATAAAAACCAACCAAAAAAAAAAAACGAAAATAAAAATAAAACAAAAGGAGAAGACATGACTGGCAGTTGGTCCATTTGTTCGTAAGACCGCGTTTCCTCTTGGTCTGCATTGTTTTTCTGGTTTTTAAATTGTCCTCCCATCTTCTTTTTTTTTTTCTTTTCCTTTAAAAAAAATTCTCTCAGAGTCCTTCATGCCTTTTTCTTTACAGCTCCTCAGATGCAATAAAGTCTTCCTCAAATGTACAGTATTTCTTACAATATAAGTTATATGCAATGTTCAGCGTTTTTTATTTTATTTTATTTTATTTTTTCACAGCACTAGAGATCCTGTCCAATAGGGAATGCAAGTTCTGAATGGCTTATTCACAAATGGTATCCAGATTCAGTGGGTAAGAATACATAGACGCCATAGTGAGTTCCTTTAAAAAGTGGCAAACATCACTTTTTAAAAACTTTTTTTTTTTACTTTTTTCTCTTTTTTTCTTTTTTTTTCCTTTTTTTGGTTTTTTGTGGTTTTTTTTTTGCTTTTTTCTCTTTTTTTCTTTTTTTTTCCTTTTTTTGGTTTTTTGTGGTTTTTTTTTTGCTTTTTTCTCTTTTTTTCTTTTTTTTTCCTTTTTTTGGTTTTTTGTGGTTTTTTTTTTGCTTTTTTCTCTTTTTTTCTTTTTTTTTCCTTTTTTGTGCTTTTTGTAGTTTTTTTTCTGCATTTTAATTTTTTTTTTCTCTCTCTGTCTTACGCCTTCAAATAACTTTTTTTTTTTTTTTTAATTTTTTTTTATTCTTTTTTTTTTTTCCCCTCCCATTTGATTCGGGACGTCAGACCCATAACCACACGCCTGCAAAAATGCAAGTAGTATATAAAGTAAATCTCATTTTGAGACCGTAAGCATTCAGCAGGGGAGTCTCTTGCTAACCCATGGCAGTGACCATACTGGAAGGGTGGTGAGGTCCGAAGGAGAGGCTGGATGGAGGATGCATCGGTGTCGGTGTGGTCAGCATGTGGCTGGAGTGACTGAAAGGTGAAATGTGGCTGATGGAGGACATGTGTCTGGAGAGGGCAGCGGGGTTAAAGGAGCTGCTCTTGGGAAAGTCTTCCAGGTTGTCATGGACCTTTTTGCACTTTTTGGATTTGCTAGACATCTTTCGGTTTCTGGTCTGAATTCCTTCTTTCTTCATAGTCAGGGGTCTGTTAATCTAAACAAAAATCAATTATTTTTTTGTGCTTCCATCCCTTCTCCCCAGATCACCATGGGATCCACGTACCCCATGCCCCGCCCCAGCAGGACAAGCTGCTCACAGCCCCCCTCTCCCCTGTACACGCCACGTGCCGTGGCTCCCCAACCTCTCCATTTCCATCCCAAAATTCAGATCCCTCCAGGAAATCCCAAGCTCAGTTGAAATTTCTGAAGACAAGATGACAGAAAATTGCTGGCAGAGCCACACAGGAGCAAAACATACCCGAATAATTCACAGCAGCTGAAAAATTTCAACTATCTGCACATTAGGTAATTGCACCGTGTTTAGGTATGAAACCAATCATTACCTCCTGGAAATATTCCCCACAGACACCATCTCACCCTGAGGCTTCCTGTCTGATCTAAAACCATTAACAGCAAGAACTGCTGGGATCTCAGTGCTACGAGGGGTCTCAAGCTTTCACAGCTCCATTGGGAAGCTGGGCAGCTCTTCACAAAAGGGACAGGTATTTGTCTTATTTTTATTCTTTCCAGAGGTTTTTCTCTGATCATCCTTTCTGGTTTTCTTTAGCTAATCTGATTTTATTTCTAAAGGCTTCCAGGTTTTTTTTTAGGGAGAGGCTGAAACAGATATCTGTGCTGACCAGTAAAGCATTTTCTACATGCATACAAACGTATCTGTAGGGAAAATAAGCATTAAATTGTCCTCCTGAAACTACACAGCAGAAATGATCATCCACACCTCCATCAGGGTTAGGAAATGGTAGCAAAAGATCTGATCCTGTAAGAAACTCTTATTATTCTTATTACTTGAGGCTGTCTTGTGCAGGGCCGGGAGCTGGACTTAGATGATTCTAGTGGCTCTCTTCCAACTCCGAATATTCCATGATTTTGTGATTCTATACTGCATAGAGAGCCAGCATCACAACATGCACTATAGCACAGGTGACATGAAACTCCCACAAATCACACTTGGGAAGGGATTTATGCCTCCAATGTCCCTAAACAACCTTAAAAATCTGGGCTGGAGAATGTAAATGGGTCTTGCTCTGGCTCCTCTGCAGGATTTCACCTATAGCAGAAGGCAGCAATTCATGCTGAGGCTGAACCATTTTTCATAAAAAATGTGAGCACGTGATGGTGCTGATGGACATTCCACAAAAAGGAGAAAAAAAATGGATCCACTGTCTACCAGGATCTACAGTGAAGGACAATGAAAAGATGTCCCTGCAAGGGTCCTGAGCAACTCTTTGTCCATAAGACCTTAAATCAGCACAAGGAACAAAGCATTCCCTTCTTCCAGATCACAGCAAAGTTTCACTTATTGCTCCTCAGCCACTTTCTGGTCCCTTTTCACAGCATGGGAATCATTCCTGGATTTCTTTCCCCAGGGAGGCCAGGATAAAACAGTTCCCTGTTACATGCAAAGATGGAGTTACAGGGAGAGGAAGGACCAGGCTCATCTCTGGTTTGGGCATCCCAGAGTTTGTCATTCCAGTCTGAATTTGTGACCCCAGGCTCTTTTTACCAGCAGTGACAAGAGCCTTCACCTCACCTAAAAACAGGTGAATAAAAGGCTGATTCCTCTGCCTCTGGATAAAGGGAGCTGGAGGGAGCAGCCCTGCTTGCCAACAGCTAAAGGTAGGAATGAGAAATCTGCCCATGAGCAGCCCAACAACAGCCCTGCAGCAGCAACAAGCAAGCTTTAAAATGTTGTGGGTTCCAAACACAACATAACCTGCTTCCCTGGCTTTCTGTCCTCACTGAGGGAATGAGGGTAGCACACAAGGATGGCCCTTTGCTCCAGATAAATTACTGGGATTGGAAAGCTTTGCCTGGCCTGTTTTAAGCTTTTAACAGGGATGAGTTGCCCAGGTTCAAAGCCAGGAAGAAGTCCCAAGTGAGCCCCACCAGGCAGCAACATTAGAGGAGGCCAGGAAGTACCAATTCCTGATGAATCCAGCTCAGATTTGGGGAGGCACACACAGCCTCAGCCCCACCAGCTTCAAATGAGGATCTGTGTCACGACACAAAGGGTCAGGGGCAGCCAGAACCAATTTCCAGTTGAAGCAGCAAAGTTTCAGTCTTGGGAGCTGGTTGTGGCAGTGACAGAAACCTGGTGGTGGGACTGGGGCTGTGCTGGGTCTTGGAACAAGCCCAGAGTCCTGAGCCTTGCTTGGTGTCACATCCCACAGGACAGTGAACACTTCCCCAGAGCAACTCCTGCTCCTGTTTCACTCAGTCTCTAAGAACAGGATAGCTCAGGCTATGATTTGATGTGAAACTCAAGGATGGGAACGCCAGCTCTTTGTCAGGATGGTGACAAAGCCATGGCCAGCCCCACAGCTGGGGTCAGAGCTGCTCTCCAAGCTGTTTGCTGGCCACATCATCCCGGTATAAATGGTCTCACACTCCGAGCAGGTAACTAACCCGAGAGCCAAATAGGTAAGGACTCAGATAAACGTCAGGAACCAGCATAGTCAAAGCAGCAAGCTGGAATTTTTTTCCAGTGACTTCAAAGACCAGTCACTTTAAAGGGTTAAAGTGGTCCCCAAAACATCAAAGCCAAGGACCCATCTCTGTTTCTGGGGTAGAGAAATGAAAGACCCGGAGGGAAGACCTTCTCCGTGAAAATTCATTCTGATAAAAATGACAAACACATGCTAAATTAAAATTAAACCAGCCCAACGCATGTATATGAAATTCATTAATTTCAGATGGAGCCAATTAATTATGGGCAGGAATTATGTTCTTTGTTTTATCATATGCAAAATACTGACTGCTCTGCTCTCGGGACACATAGGCCTGCTTTAGGGTATTGTGAAAGGAGCCTTTTCTGATGAATTTTACCAAAAATAATGGCAAATCACTCACTTCTATAGGCCCAGGCCAGCCTGCTGTGCACCTCCAGCAAGGTACACTCCCACCCATCCCTGAAGTGTGCAAAGGCTCATCCCACTTCTAAGGACTAAAATAACAAGGCTGAGAACCTCATATTCAAGAGATCACATCCAGAGGATAGTCTTAACCATTATAGGTCTGATCTTGCTCTGACTGAAGACAATGGGATTTTGCCATTGACCTCAATAAGGTCCTGTCACTGAAGTGGATTTATCCTTCAGACATAGTCATTACAATGTTGGGTTAATCTTCCAGGCTGGCTGTATCTTAGAAAGCACTCTGGGATGCCACGGGATGAAAGGCACCGTATCAATGTGAAATATTAGTCATTGTTAATACTGGTGTTAATGGAGCCGGCTCTTGTTGAAGTCAGTGGGAGGAATGCCAACAGCTTCACTAAATGCACCCCAAGACTATTATGATTATTGCTTATATCCTACTGACAAATGGGTTTGCTTAAGCTGTGGGAATCAACAGTAAAACAAACTGATATAGCTCCATGAAAAAATTAACACCATGGAAAAAAATTAGCCTTTTCACTGCAGTCGTTCCCGGTGTGGACATAAAATCTGGGTAAGTTTCAGCTGCAGATCAATCCATTAAAATATCCTAATGATGTTAAGGTCCCATAAAATTTCATTAAACCCAAAGAAAAGAAAAAATGGGGAGGGGGGGTGGATAAAACAGCAGACAGGAATTTGCTACAGCCTAGCCTGAAACAGGGTTAAGTCAACTTCCAAGCATCCAAAGACCTTTCACTGGCACTGGCACAACATCTCTGCTGACAGCTGCCTGGGAGGGATGTGCTACAATCAGCCTCTCTATTTCTGACCTCTCTCCTGATGGAAATCAGGAGATGATATACACACAGGGAGCAGGACCACATTTCTCACCACAGTCAACTAAATACTTTAGTAACTACTTTAGTAAATTAAAAAAAAAATTATCTACCTACTCATATCTGGATTTTAGTATCCTTGCCTGGTTATTTTGCTGCACACAGGAGCTCAGTCCTCTGGGGGTTTCATTTAAGCAGGATCCATTAATGGCATTGCTCATAAGGCAAGATACTACTTGACTTTGGTAAGTAGCTGTGCTGAGGTTTTTAGCAGCTGTTGGTGTTTTTAATGAATACAAAAATGGTTCCAATGTGCTCAAGGCCTGCCCCATGTCACAAATTTCACAGCTGGATCGGCATTTCCCTAAACAGTGGATCTAGAGGTCAAGTCAGGCCAACTAGGTTTGCAGTGTTAGTGCAAAAAAAGAAAAGGATGTGCTCTTGCAGGCATATTTCTGGAGAGCACAGACACCATTCTAAGCACTTCAGGAAGAGATTTCTCCAGACAGATGTCTACAGTGGAAGGAGAGACATCGTAACTCATCATCCTGCCATCTTTTGCAGTCATGGGGAGGACCTACACTGTCTTCAAGGGTTGAAGCACAGGCATCCACCAGCATCAACTGAGAAGAACCTATTTTCTTCAAAGGGCTTTGCTGGCTCCAGGAGGAGCAGCTCCTTAGAGGTTTCCAAAACCACACTATTTAAGTCCTACCACTGATGGTTACAAGGCCAAAATAGAAACAGAGCACAAGCATAGATTCCCCCCTCAGTGAAGCTGGTTGACCTTGATCCCTTCTTGCCAAGGAAATAGCAAACAGAATATTTTCTCACGATTTTCTGAGAGTTTTCACTCTGGGTCCACCCCGTTTGTTTGCAGTGATCACACTGAGAGTTTGATGACAAGCTTTACTTGCTACGTGAGACTCAAAGCATGCTGAGACACCTGCCCACTAAAGGGTAAACACATTTTCCTTTTTTCCAAGAGAGATATGTCCTATGAAACAGGTGAAAAATTAGCCTGGTTGTTTGTTGGGGTTTTTTTCTACTTAATCCAAACTTGTTTACTCACCCTAAGAAACCAAACAGTTCGAAATAACAAATGGAAGGGACCGAGACACCACAAGGGTTGGATGCCCCATGAAACCCAATACGTCTTTGATGTGTTTGCATGGGTGGACATAAGGGCAAAACATAGCCCCAGATTTCCAAACCAAACACAAAGCAATCAACCACTAGTGGAAAAAAAAATATATCAAAGCAGAGAAATTGCATGTCTTTTCCTTCTTTTGACGTAATAATTATTCTAATGCCACATGTGGAATGAGAGGAACAGGAATAGCCTTAAGTCTCCTTTATTAGCAGTATTATTCAGTAGAAGACTCTTCAGGTCCCTTTAGCTCTTTCCCTGGGCACATATCCCTGGTTCTTGCAAGCTGGCTTTGCATGGAGATAGCAGATAAAATCTGCCAGCCACTTCATTTCATTTCTCCTTCCCTTCCATGGCAGATGCTTTAAAATTCACATCACAGGTTGAACAGACTCTGCAACTCGCTAACTAAATCAAGTCCTTTTTTAGTTTGGGACTCGTTTGCATCAACCAGCACAAACATAGGGCCCAAATAAATCATCTTTGGGGACAGGACAAAGGCAGCCACAAACCCAAGAATGATCTAAATAATTTCTGGCACATATTTCTTTTTTTCCAGAGTTTGTATTTGTTGGAGGAAACCAAGCTACGTATAGGAGGAGTATCGGCTTGCAGGACAGTGTGTTGTCTTTTCCAGCTCTCTGAGCCCAATCAGCAGCAGATAGTGTCTCTCTGTGTTGACCCATGCCTCCTTTCTTGGCTCAGGCATGGAAAAGCTCCAACATTACCCATGGACAGCCTTGTTTGATACCTCCCCAAGCTGGATCGGCTACGTTTGAAAGGCTGACAACTCATCGCTCCAAACCCCAGAGGTCTTGGCATCACCCAAGGCTGGAAATCCTCAAGTTAAGGAAGAGTTTGGATCATTGAGCACCAAAGCTGAGGCCCCATTATTGAGTATTACAGTCACACTTACATTGTGCAGCTTGTAGTAGAGCCCACAGGCATTACAGACGGGATCGCCGTTGGCATTTCTCCTCCACAGGGTGGTAGTGGTGGTCTGACAGTTTGCACAGGACGTGCCCGCCCTCCTGGCTGCAGACTGTGGGAAGGAAGAAAAGAGGAGAGAAAGAGAAAAACACCCGTGTTAAAAAAAAAAAATTAAAAAAAAAAAATGCAATCAGCAAGATTTCTGAGAAAGAAAACATCAACCCTGCAAGACGCGCATCAGCAGAGGCCTCCAGAAACTGACTTGTGAGAACAAATAATAATTGTGAAAAAAAATCCCCAAGGTACTTTAATCCCAAATTATATGTGAACTGAATCAGGTGCCAAAGGGCATCCTAAAAGTGGGTGCCTAAACCTCTGATAGAGCTCATCAAAATTAGCAGCGCTGGCACAGCCCATTCCAGAGGGGAAAATGTTATTTAAATGCCAACATGCCTTTCCATCTTAATTCTCCCAGACCCCCCAGGGGTCTAATTCTGCAGCCAGGGCCTGAACTGACAATTGCTGGAGTCAAGGGCGTGAGTCACTCTGGCTCCAGCGAGCGCCGGGTGAGACCCGGGTGGGCAGCTGCTCGCCGGGCACGACCGCAAGCACAGCCCGGTCCCGTAAATGCAGCTCAGCTTCAAAGGAGACAGGCTCCAGATCGGAAATAACACTGTGGCAAAGAGCAAGAATCCCAACTTTTTAATTACACCCTTTTCTCGGCCCAAACCTTCATGTTTATTTAAGGGTTGGTAGCAAGCCTGAAAGAAGAATTTACCATTTCATAAAGGGGTAGGAACAAGGAAAAAATCTATGTGTCAAGGTGTATGCAGAAGCTTTTTTTGTCAGTTGTGATAATGACTTAGCAAAGTCAAATTTAGTAAAGTTGCTCTTCTTTCACATGCATAAATTCGTACTTATCATTTAAAAACTGTAACTTTAGCAAACAAATTCTCCTTCTGCCACTGAAGGAGGAACAGGAGTTTTCAGACTGCTGTGTGAGAGTGGATGCGTGTTTGCGTGTGTGCAAGTGCCTACAGTTCCTAAAAAAAAATAAAAAAAGACCTTTAGATCCCCATCCTATCTCTTCTTCATCAATATGACACGGTCCCAGAGCTCTGATTTCATCCCGATGCATTGCTTTCAATGGGACTGCTCATGTGCTTAAAGTTAAAACATGTGCTTAAGCGATTTGCCAGATCATAGCAATGCTTGGCACCTTGCAGAACTGAGCCTTTAATGCTCTCTTTTGTGCTCTTACTGTTTCAAATTTACCCCTCACCCCACATAGCTGCACACTGTAGCACATCCAACATTGGAAAAAAAAAAGAAAAAGAAAATACCGCATCTTTGGATACCGTACAACAAACCCAAAATGCAAACATGGACACTGGCACAGCCTTAGCGTTAATACCAACTCTTGTTAGGTCATGTTGCAATTTTAATCATAATTGAATGCGGCGTAGGAGGAGAGAGGACGGGTTGGTTTTGCTTTAGATAGAGGATGATTTTTTTTTTCTTTTAATTAGACAAAAAGAACTGTCTCAAAAATAAATAAGACAATGCCCATGAGCACTAGGAAGCATCACAGAGCGGCTGATCCGACAGCAAGTGACTCTCTCAGGCTGCCCATTGGGACAGCTCCATTTTGCCTGACCATAAACTACTTTGAACCAAGCCAGTCCCAAGGACGCCTTTAGCTGAACTCTCTGTGCTGATGACAAGGTGGAGCTGGGGACAGCACATGGGATCTGAAAAAATCCCAGGTCCAGGAAAGAAGATGAAGCATCCCGCCATGAAGAACAGAGCCCCGAACTGATGCACGCGCACCTCCTGACCACGCCACGGACCCAAACTGGGTTCCCTTCAAAATCACCAGGATAATGACATAGTGAATGTGTTCCAAATGCAGCATGGAGACAAGAGCTTGCGAAGTCAGGTTCTCACTAAAGAGCTGGAGAAGAGTCTGGAGGTCTCTGCCGCCCAACTCCTGACCCTCAGCATGCGTGGCTCGGAGGGGCATGACGCTGGATTGAGTCTTTTGGTGGCAGCTTTGCCTTTATCAGACCCAAAAATCAAGCCTAAGGAAATTTCTAAAAACCAGTGATATTTGACTCAGCCCACACAGGGGAAACATCCCCTTTGAAAATATTTGGGGTTTCTGCACAGCGCTCGCCGTAATTTCTCTTACGGCAAGCGCGTTCAAAAGACACGCCTGGTCACCCCCTCGCTGCCTTCAAACAAACCCTGACGTTAAACAAGCAAATAAATCACAACATCTACTGTCTTCGCTAAAACCATTTCCAGCTACTGTGTTTCGCTTACAAAAATTCAGCATCGTTAGCTGAGTATTTTGAGTTCTTTTGGTCCCAGGCTGCACCTTTCATGCTGTACCAACTTCTACCGGAGACACCGGCAGTGGGCAGGAAACAATGAATAATAACGCTATTGTAAAGCTCCCAGCAATGGCATCCACTGACGCTAATCACCAGCTCGGGCCTGGCCATGTCAGTAATGGGATGACTAATTAGCTGCCCCATATCATCAATATGACCAAAGCCCATGGCACAGCTGCCAGAGAGCAAAGGCACAACTTCAGAAGCGCTAGCAGTGATGAGAAGGTGAAATTGAGGAGGTTGGAGGAACCAAGTACTAATAAAGACGCTTAATTAAGGGGCATTTTCAGTGTCTGCATCTACCCACAAAGCTCCAAGCATCATTTTCCTAAAATAAGATTGCATGTGCATGGGCCTGCTGAGAAATTGGCCATAATCCTTCCAAAACCAGCTTGGCTTGACATGGAAACAGAGAGCTCTGCATCTGCATGGGCAGAGAATGGGAGAAAAACTAAAGGAAGGTTTTATCTCAGCAGTGATGGGGCTGCCACAGCCTGTGACAGCGACAGGAATGGGCAAAAGACTTTTTGGGCAGTGATGGTGTGGTACCACCTGCCTGTTCTTGATACCCCTGCCGACATCTCCAGGTCTTCCACCTTCCCCCTCGAGATGAAGCAGAGTTGTCTGAGCCCCCTTGGCCGGCAAGACTTCATCCCTGCCGCCTAAAGGACACCCTCACAAAGACACCCATTGAATTTAACCAGGCTTGGGCTGAATTCTCAGCATCTAAGAACTTCTTTTCCTCCTCTCTCCCACCCATCAAATCCCATCATCAGTTTCAGTGCAGCTACGATCAGTGCCGATGAAACCAGCCCAAGGTCAGGCAGGAAATTTGTGGCAGAGGGAAGGAGCTGGATCCCCACCCTGAGCCTCCATCCACAGCCTTGCCCAGCCCGCCTGCCTTCGCAGCAGGAGAGATCCAGTCAAGCCACAGCCACACGCACGTCCACATCCAGGCACAGAAAATGCAATTGCAGGCCCAGCTCTGGTGCCTTCGAACTAATTTTCTTTTTCAGAGGTTAGCAAGGGAAATAAATATAGGTGCAAACAGTATTAGGGGTGTTTCTCTTTCTTTTTCTTTTTCCCAGGCAGTGCTGGAGGGTGGGCAGGGGAGGGAAGTAGAAAAATCAAATTCCACATATAGCAAAAGCTGCATTTAGAGAAGGGGAACTTTTTGTAACTTTAACTAAAATGCCCAAAGATTGGAGCGATAATGCAAGACAAGGTCTCTCTTTACTTCTTTCCTTTCTTCCTCTTTTTTTTTTTCTTTTCCCCAAGAATGACCTTTTACTATGTATTTATTTATATAGTTCATTTTACATGTGCCGGGCTCAGGGTGACTCGGGACATTCTTTCGTGGTTCCATCAGACACTTTTTGAAAGCTCTCCCCCTCTTTCCAGCCGCTTTCCTATTCTGCCTCCCCCTCCGCTTGTTTGGATATGCTCAAGCTCCTGTGTGTTTGGACTGGGGAAACGGAGCTGTTGTTTAGGAGTTATCTCCAGGGCTCAGATATCCGGCAGCTTTTTCCTAGGAAGTTAACTTTACACATAAAGAGAGAACGAGGAAAAAAAAAAATAAAGAAAACGGGGGCTGTGTGTTTAAGACAGAAGGGCCAGGGGGGAGGAGGAGAAGAGAACAACAGACCTGCCCAAAAAAATCAAAATTCCAGCCTGTACTTCCCTCCCTAGAAAGCTTTTCCTTTTTTCTAACAAGGCTGTGAAAGATGAGAGAGACAAATATTTTCGTATAGGGGAAAAGCTAGTATAGGAGGGCACAGAGAGGTTTCACACACAGGAAGTTTGGCGGGGTAGAGGAGCAAACCCACATCTTCCCCAAAACTCACATGGCCAGACAGAGTTATTGCTGATGCCCTGCACAGCATAACCCTTCCTGGGAATGTACCCTGCAAATGCTTCCCAGAGCCAGAGGGGATAAAGCTGATACAGTTTTATGGGTGTCTCACAGGTGAGGAAGCTGATCCCGACCTAAGAGCAGCCAGACAGAGCTGCGAGCACCTTCAAGGGGAACACGAATAAAGCAGCCCTGTCCTGTCTGCAGGGTCTGGCCATGCTGGGCACAAGCCTCACCAAACTGGCCAGATCCATCCATCAGCTCAGAAACTCCACAGAGGAGCAAGAGCCACTTTTCTTCCACATTTTGAGCAGCCCCCAGAAGTCCTTCCATGTCTTTAATCCTGACAAAACCAAACGCGCCTCGATTCGAAACATTCAATAACTTCCCAAGCAGGGACCATTATTTTTTCCCCCGCTTGATATATTTTTTCCCCTTGTGGTCTGTCTGATTATTTGCCAAATACACTTTAACACATTTATTAGCCGTGCCCACAGCTTCCAGACCTTTTTGTGGCTTCCAGGGAAATTCACGAACAGATCGCTGGGGATGCTGTAACCCATTGCCCGTGCTTAGAACAGTCACCAGTCTTGTAACAATTGTTTCAAACATTTACCCACGCATTTCGTCTTCCTCCAACTTCTGTAGCCTGGGCACACGCTCGGCTTTGTACACTCACCATCCTCTGCCTTGTGTCCTTGTGACACAATTTGAGACCCAGGTGGGGCAGACATAAATGACCACACCAGGTACCACCGGCACCAGGACCTGATGGTTCCAGCTCTTTGCAGGACCAAGGTCTGTCTGACGCCCCATTGACACCCCGTGTCCAGTTTGGGCCCCTTCTCCATGACACCACCAGCCAAGGGGGATAGAGACACATTAAGAAGGGGAGGGCAGAAGTTTGGAGAGCCCAGGAGGAATCCTGTACTCATGATAATCTCTTTGGTCACTATGAAATTATTATCCTGCCCTTAGGCCCTGGAAAGTGTCACTGTCCTCGGGTCATCATCCAGAAGCACCGCATGGAGTTGAAAACTCAGGTCCGGTTTGCAAGAAGCCCTGGATCTTCATTTTTCAACCTGTTTTGCAGTTTGCAAAAGGCCCAGACAACTGAGGCCCACAGCAGCTGGGACCATCTCTACAAGCATCCCTCCCTCCCAGCCCTCTGACGCAGTGGGATCAGTAGGAACTGGCTGAGGTTCCATCCCGAGCTGCAGATGGGAAGCAAAAGTTGCAGAAGAAGAAAAAAATAGAAGGAGACTCACCAGTCTTCTCTTGGGTTTGATCAGGGGCCGGTTCTGCCCGTTCATTTTGTGGTAGAGTCCACAGGCGTTACACAAATAGTGCCCAGTGCCGTCTCTTCTCCACAGAGGGGTTGAGGTAGCCCCACAATTTACACACTCCCTGCCTTCTGGAAACAAGAGAGCACATGGTTCACTTAGGGAAAGCAGACATAAAAGGGGCTGGGGAAAGCCCCTTCTCACAAAAAAACCCACAACCTCCCCGGAGACCCAGTCATGCCAGACCCTGCCAGCCCCCGCCAGGCTCAGGATTTCCAAGGAGGGGTCCAAACCCAGGATGGAACGATGTCCCTGGCACAGTCTGGTGGGGTCTGATCCTGTTCCCCTCCCCAGCACTGCTCCACAGGCAGCATCAGGCCTGTGTCCCACTAGCAGGGAAGGAGGGATGGTGACAATGATCACCCTAATGCCATGGTGGCTCAAGAGAAGCTCTCACTCAGCTCTCAGTTCTCCCACAGGTCGGTCCTTTGGGGAGTGGGGGGGCTGACAATTTCCCCTAACCTTTGTATTAAGGGCTTCCACAACTCCGGAGACCCCATGGTTCCATAGGCACCAGAAAAACCTTGGCAAGCTTTGTAAGAAGCCTCCAGTCCTCTACACCCAAAATAAGGATACAGAATTTAAGTCCATGACCCCCTTTCTGATGTGTATGAGGACCCCAGTGCCAGTCCTTGAGCACTCTTCCAGCGCCCAGGGGCGTTCATGAGCCCAGAGGGCTCTTCCTCTGGCCTCAGACCACATCAAGGACCCCCAAAATAATCACAGATAACTCCCAAAACATCTCCCCAGCTCCAGCCAATACATAACAACTGCGACAATATCTGCTATTGATTAATTTGAAATTAAGCTTCCGCTACCCAAAACTTTCAGAAACCCCTCTGGTTTCCCCACCACATCTGCAGCCTAATGGTCCATCCTGGCTATCTGGGATAGCAAACAGCCCCAAACCCGCCTCATAGGTTCTTTCCCTCCTTCTTCTCCTTCATTTTGGGCACCTCTTTATCCTCTCCCTGGCTATTACAGAGGGAGGTCTCCCCCAGCTCACCAGTTCCCAGCTTGNGCCGAGACGGTTTGAAAATACCGCGCAGCCGGTGGGTGCCCCGGCGGGAGCTGCGGCTCGGCGGGCGCCGGGGCGGCCGGGGGATGCTCAGCACCGCCCGGGGCGATAATAAACCTCTCCCTACCCCGGACACAGCGCCCGGTCCGTGCTGGGGCCAGGCGGGGAGCCGGTCCCGTTAATACCCGGGTCGTTTTGTTCCCCTCCGGTTAAACGAGGCAGCCGCTCCCGGGTTGTTTGAGTCTCTGTCCCTCTCTTTTGTTTCACCCCATCTCTCTCTCTCTCCTGCTTTCATGTACAAAACATACAGGTCTGGGTTTTTTTGTCACTCTAGCTGCATCCGGACTCTATTAAAGTTCCTGGCGCTGGATAAACAATGCAACTGTCGCGTGCAGCAGTCTGAAAATAATTGGATTAGCTCAAACATATCAGCTAAATAGAGACAGTCCCTGCTCAGACAGACAGAGTAAATGTCACCCTGGAAAAACCCTGAAAACTGATCTCATTCATGCCAGGCAACCCCGCAGCAGCCTCCTCGGAAAAAAAAAAAAA
>VYZR01009245.1:0-11178 GCA_013400675.1 Oxylabes madagascariensis | reverse complement strand
AGGATAGGATAAAAACCAATATTGCTAGCAGCAGTATCTTATGAAGGGGAATATTCTACACTGTGCACCACAGACTGAAATGGTAAGGTAAACTTGGGATGTGTTTTGTTATGACTTTTGTTTACAAGACAAACACAACCAATGCTTGATGATAGGTGAACAGTATTTAGATGATTTAATGAAAGAAAGAGCACAAAAAAAGAGGCTAGAGAAACCTTTCACTGGGGAGATCAGGGTTGTCTGATAAGAAAGACAAGAAGTAGAATCTTTTTTTTAAAGCACCATCCACAGTGAGATTTATAGTGTGCAAGAAAAGAAAGGAGTGACGCTATATTGACTATTTCTCTAGCTCGTGGCAGGGTCAGCTAAAGCTAAGTTATTCCAGAGTGATATTTGTCTAAACCGTGTACTGGATACATTGCATTATTCTTAAACTTTCTTTCTGGGAAACTGGCTGTTTTTCTGCTAGTGTTTTTTATCCTATCCTTTGTTTTGCTTGAGGTTTTTTCCCTGAGTTGCAACTGGAATCTATCTTGATGTGCTTTAAGACTGTACCTTATTATTCTACACAAAGCAAACCTGGAGAATAATTTATTCCTTTCATCTTTACATGTCTGACTACCTTTCTCCTACAACCTTCCCAAGTAAATAATTCCTTTTTTTTTTCACTCTTCTCTTACAAAAAATATTCTAGACATCTGATCATTATTTTCTTCCTAAAATTTAGCCAAGTAAAGAGATTTTATTGTTCTAGCACAACCCACTAAAAACAGATTGAGAAATAATTTTGTAAGTTTTACGAATGACAGTCATGTTTATGCACTCAGGGCTGACACATTCACCACTGCTAATTCCCATTCTGTCTGTGGTCTTCTCTAAAGCACAACTCCTCCTCTGGATACTGGCTGCATACACCACACCATTCACTATTCTTTGTTCCTGCACCTCATTTTTTTAGTACTCAATACTTCATGAAAAACAATCCTTTTTAGTTAATTTCTACAAGTTCTTGGGGTCACATATAAATCTGTTCTTTTCCTCTGGATTGTTTGATAGCCCACTCACCTTGGTATCAATAGCAAATCTTGCAAGCACTATCCTATCCCATGGCATCCCGAGCATGAATGGGACAGGACATCCTGTTGATCAATTAACACCAATAATTAAATGAATTCTATGACAACAGAGAACACATAGTGTTCATATTATTTGAATAAAATTTCACAGCTGCTGTGAAATTCTATTCAAAAATATATCTACATTATAGAATTTCTATCTAAATCAAATTTCCTTGTTTTATAATAGTGTCAGAAGAAAAGGTTTCAACTACTGTAAAGTCAAACAAAAGTCACATCAATTGTTTCTTCACTACAAATGGGTCTCTTAACCTGTGATAAAAATAAATTAGACTGGCTTGAAGTTTTTATCTTTTTTTCTTTGTAAATGTATGTTGTCTTTTGCTCCTCTTGTTATAATGTAGAATCTTTGCCCAGTCAAGATTTTTAGGGTAAAGGACTGATTTGTTTGGGTATTTGTTTGTTTGTTTTGGGGGTTGTGTGTTGGTTGTTATATTTTTGACAGAGTAGCTTTTTTTGCCTTTTTGTTTTTTTTTTTTTCATTTGTTTGTTTAAAGAGAAATTAAGGGCAGGCTGACTGTTGTGCAAATTCATGGTTCTTTCAACTCATTTGAGGAGCAACATGTGCCAAATTCTGACAACTTAAATTGTACTCCAGTTCCTACTATCAGTTCTCCATATTAACTGAGTTTATCTCAAAGACTGGAGCCTTNATCTTAGGGTAGGGCAGAAAAACTTGCCTGGTTTGTATTAGTCGTGTTTTTTCAGAGTTGCCATCCATAGCACCAACAAAAGAAAGGAAACATTTAAATTACCTTATAGTATTTATTATTAAGAGATAAAAAAGTCACCAAAAAATGAAAGTAAAACTATATTGAAATTAAAGGGGAAACGTATCCTATTAACATCATTAGTAGATTAAAAAGATCCTTAACATTTAGGATGTTTTAATCAAAATCATGTTTCCAGTACAAAATGGAAGCATCACCTTGCGCAAATCATGACCCATTTGAGAGAGATTTTTGTCAGCTAAAACGAGAAACTGTCTGGAAAAAGAAGTCAGTTTTCTAAACTCATGAAATATCTGAGCTAAAAGGAAAGGGTGATCTTAAGGTACCCCCCCACTGCTGCTCATTCTATACCAGGTAGATGTGAGCTGAGTCAAGCTTCACTGCATTTGCAGACACATTCATCACTTTTCAAAATTGTCTTGCTCAGCAAATTGCAGAACCAAATTTTGTCCTCAATTGGCACTCAGGGTGACCTTTAGTAAGTCTACTGACTTCAGCATAAGATGTCAAATGTCACATGAGTGCAAGAGATGATAGCCTTTTAGTTGTGTCAAGATTCAGCAGGAAGGTGCTACTTTGCAGATCCACTCGTAATATATATCGTCAANNNCACTCGTAATATATATCGTCAATCACCAAGTAAGTCTCTAAATAGATTGTCCTAAGTTCGCATCAGCATATGACCTGTTTCTGATGCATTTAGGGTAAGAGTGAATTAGTGGAAAAGCAAATGAGTATAGATTTAAAAGATGCTTTCTCAATTGGTTTAATAACTTATGGAGTACTTGGAAAAGATGAAAAACATTAAGTGCTTATTTTGAGTGTATTCATAAAAAAAAATAAAGGAAAAAATAAAAAAGCAAAAAAGAAAAAAAANAAAAATATTCTAGACATCTGATCATTATTTTCTTCCTAAAATTTAGCCAAGTAAAGAGATTTTATTGTTCTAGCACAACCCACTAAAAACAGATTGAGAAATAATTTTGTAAGTTTTACGAATGACAGTCATGTTTATGCACTCAGGGCTGACACATTCACCACTGCTAATTCCCATTCTGTCTGTGGTCTTCTCTAAAGCACAACTCCTCCTCTGGATACTGGCTGCATACACCACACCATTCACTATTCTTTGTTCCTGCACCTCATTTTTTTAGTACTCAATACTTCATGAAAAACAATCCTTTTTAGTTAATTTCTACAAGTTCTTGGGGTCACATATAAATCTGTTCTTTTCCTCTGGATTGTTTGATAGCCCACTCACCTTGGTATCAATAGCAAATCTTGCAAGCACTATCCTATCCCATGGCATCCCGAGCATGAATGGGACAGGACATCCTGTTGATCAATTAACACCAATAATTAAATGAATTCTATGACAACAGAGAACACATAGTGTTCATATTATTTGAATAAAATTTCACAGCTGCTGTGAAATTCTATTCAAAAATATATCTACATTATAGAATTTCTATCTAAATCAAATTTCCTTGTTTTATAATAGTGTCAGAAGAAAAGGTTTCAACTACTGTAAAGTCAAACAAAAGTCACATCAATTGTTTCTTCACTACAAATGGGTCTCTTAACCTGTGATAAAAATAAATTAGACTGGCTTGAAGTTTTTATCTTTTTTTCTTCGTAAATGTATGTTGTCTTTTGCTCCTCTTGTTATAATGTAGAATCTTTGCCCAGTCAAGATTTTTAGGGTAAAGGACTGATTTGTTTGGGTATTTGTTTGTTTGTTTTGGGGGTTGTGTGTTGGTTGTTATATTTTTGACAGAGTAGCTTTTTTTGCCTTTTTGTTTTTTTTTTTTTCATTTGTTTGTTTAAAGAGAAATTAAGGGCAGGCTGACTGTTGTGCAAATTCATGGTTCTTTCAACTCATTTGAGGAGCAACATGTGCCAAATTCTGACAACTTAAATTGTACTCCAGTTCCTACTATCAGTTCTCCATATTAACTGAGTTTATCTCAAAGACTGGAGCCTTAAAAGGAAAAATGGCTTGCAAATATTCACATGATTTCTCATACAGGTATGGTTATGTTTCCGTGTTTTCTTTTATTTCCCTCCTTCTGGAAAGTTTTTATGTGACAGGAAGAAAGTCCAATGGTTTTGAAGTTTTATTCCTTAAGCATGTGGGTTAATTCTAATGATGTTTTAGTATTTAGTATTCTTCTTGCTGTTGACTAAAAACCAGGACAGATATCAGCTTTTAAAAAAGAAACCTAAATTTTCAATATTGACTTCTAGATTTGATGAATGTTAATATATGAAAGTACACATCTTTTTCAGGATGTCTCTTGTACCTGGACAATGAGGGAAATATGGAAATCTCCTTCTATGTAGAATTCAGAGAGCCAACGTGTTTTCTATTCTGATTTGAAATGGAAATCAAAAATTCTGAAATGAAGTGCCTCCATTCTTTTTCTCCTATAAGAAATTTTTTAATCAAATTGGTTTAAATTTTCTTTTATAGGTGTGAATAAAAGCAGATGAAATGCTGCTCTAGAAGAAAAAAAATCAGAAAATTTTATTTTGGAATTCTGAAAAAGGAAAAGTTTATGTTCCTGGAATGTATTTCTTTATTTTTTTTTTAAAAAATATTTTGTTCCATTTACTTCCTTCTGTGAAAGAATTTGAGGTATTTAAACTTCATTTTTTCCTGAGAAAAAACAGCTTTTCTCAAAAAATCATATCTTCTGAATAACCAATATAAAGTTCTGTAGAACTGAAAAGACAAGATTATTTTAGAAAATAAAAATGGACTGAATATCAAATCAAAGAGTCTTCATTAGGATTTTTATTTAGTGTCTAAATTAACTGGAACTAAGATAAACTTTCTTTTACATAAGAAGTCAAAGCTCAACTTCCAAACCCTTGTCTTGAAATTGTAGCACTATTATCTATCACATATTGAGTAAATTTAAGAAAGGGGCCATTTCATGATAATTGTGAAATGACAAAATATTCCTCTGCAGTCAGAAAGGATACTAACAATGAAAAAAAAATTATTCCTTATGAAAATAAACTTCTGCTTACTATAAGCAAGTAATTAAAATTAAAAATAGCTAAATCAGGATATAATCTTATTTAGCATTTACTGTTTGGAGCTTTTAAATCACAGAAGAGGCTATGTGAATTACTCTTGTGAGGAAAACACTAAGTCACGTAAAGAAAAATGGATTGTGTCAACTCCACCCACCAAATAATCACAATATATTCTCTCCTGAAAGGAGGGGGGAAAAAAAGAAACCATTTCTGAGTTATAGTCTAGGGTAAAGTAGGCTTTAGGTGCACAAATTGAGAGAGAATTTATCTTAACTGACACTGTATTTATATGTTTGGCATTTGAGAAGCAAGTGGTGCTGTATTAATTAAGTGGGATTAACTACCTGTCACAATTTTCAACAGCTTGATATTGTTCTGAGAGTCAGGGGGATTAGAAGTGACTGTGACTGCAAACTATGAAATGTATCCTCTTATATTTCATTTCCACACCGTCATCAGATTAGATCTCTGAGTAGGAAAAGATTTCTAATAAAAGGCCCACTGTTTCCTTCTAGCATTAAATAGCTGTTGCGAAAAGGCCTTTTAGCTTTTCAGTAATAAAAAGCAGTCACCTCACTTCACACCCATGTGCTGTAGTTACTCTATCTGCACTATTAAACTGGCAAGATTTGACAACGATCTAAGAAAAACGGTTTATTAAAAGCCATTGTTTACTTTTATCATCACTTTTATTTTATCGGTATATTGGAATTTCAGAAGATAATATACTGCAGCCACAGAGATAGATCTTTCTGATCTATACCTAAATTGGATTCAAAATTCACGACTGGAGCAGGTCAAGTGATTTCTCTGAGGAATGCCGATGCCGTGCAGGCTACTTCTTGTTAATTCCTATGGGGCTGGTCTCCGGTGATTTCATCTGAAGCTTTAAATTTAGTGCAGTGTGGGAGTTACCCCGGTTAGATACCAGGTGCCCAGCAAAGCCACTCTATGACTCCCCTCAGCAACTGGAGAGAAGAAAGAAAATAAAATGAAAGGCTCATGAGCTGAGATTAGGACAAGGGAAGATTACTGCCAATGTTACTGTCACATGCAAAACAGACTCAGCTTGGGAAAATTAATTGAGCTTTATACCAACCAAAATTGGAGCAGGATAATGAGAAGTAAAAGAAATCTTAAAAACACCTTCCCTCCACTCCTCCCTCCTTCCCAGGCTCTACCTCCTCTTCCCACTGCAGCGCAGGGAGATGGGAATGGAGGTTATGGTCAGTTCACGTCATGTTTTTTTCTGCTGCTGCTTCCCCCTCAGCGAGAGGAGTCCTCCCTCTATTCCAGCATTGGGCCCATCCCACAGGAGAGAGTCCTCCGTGGACTTCTCCAGCGTGAGGCCCTCCCACAGGCTACAGTTCATCACAAACTGCTCCAGCTTGGGTCTTTTTCCTGAGGTGCAGTCCTTCAGGAGCAGGCTGCTCCAGTGTGGGTCCCCCATGGCACCACAAGCCCTGCCAGCAAATCTGCTCCAGGCTGGCCTCCCCTTTCCATGGTTCTGCGGGTGCCTGCCAGGAGCCTGCTCCAGCCTGGGCTTCCCACAGGGTCACAGCCTTTTTCAGCCATCTGCCTGCTCTGCCCTGACGCTCTTCCACAGACTGAGGGTGGACATCTGCACTCCTAGGGACTGCCATGGACGTAGGAGGACAGGCTACCCCACCATGGTCTTCATCATGGTCTTCATCATGGGCTGCAGGGACATCTCTGCTCTGGTGCCTGGAGCACCTCCTCTTCCTCCTCATTCTTCAACGATCTTGCTGTTTGTGGTGCTGTTTCTCTCACATATTCTCATTCCTCTCTCCTCTTTTTGTTTTTTTTGTTTTTTTTTTTTTTCCTGTTTTAGCTGGAAATACAGATTTGTGCTTGATTTAAAATATATATATATATATATTTCTTGACAGTAAGAAAATGCAATTTGTGTTTAAAGGTAAGGGATAAATTCCAGTAGCTGTAACAGTCTGGAATTTGCCAAACCTCAGTCTGGAGAGGGAGTGCAAAGAAAGCAGTTCAGTGTAACCTCTTTATTCTGGAGACAAAAGTATTTATACTGCATAGGAAATTATATCTGTGATCTAAAAACTTCCTTCTTTTAATATTTTGGTCTAATTAATAGGGCTGAAAACAAATGAACAAAACCAGCACAATCATTCATCCTCAAAATCTGTGATTCAGCCGTTCAGATGAGGATAGAGGCGGTGATCTCTGTGCGATATATTATATGCAACATTTAGCGGAAGCCATTCAGTTCTTTTGTGAAGTCAGTAGTGCTCCTGGGAATACATTTCATTGGGAAATTTTCTTTGTCTTTGGATAGACCACAGCAATGTAAAAAAGACCTCTTCATAGCACTCTTGAATTATATTCTCATGTTGCAGGAACTTGAAAGCCAAACTGTGCCAAACCTAGTGCACTGTGTCAGGGGGGTTATGCAGATATTTGCTTAATAGTTACGAGCCATGCAGTTTTTGCAAATATTTGTTCAAATTTCAGTGTGACTTGGCCATGTGCCTTCTCAGCTGTAACAACTTGTTTTGAGAAAATATTTGTGTGAACTTTGCAAACCAAAACCTGTTGTGCAGCTCAACTTCACACTTTTGTCTTGGCCAGCACTGTGATTAAAAAATGTGGTGTTGCCTGGAACAAGGTTTGTCTTGCATTTCTTCAAATATTTCTGAAAAAACCCAGCTGTTCTGGAAATGTTACTAACACAAAGGCAGGTAGTCTTTAAAGAATTCACCTGAGGAAAAAAATATGATATCTCAGACAACTAGATTTACATTACATTAACCCTAAATGTAGTATGCAAATTAGAATTGCACATAATTTTACTTAAATTACTTATATTATAAATTGTAATAGGCTGGGACTTTCTTTTGTCTGGTGTTCATAAATCACCTAGCACATGGATGACTGACTCATCCAACAATCCTTAAATGCTCATAAATGAGTATTAAATGGCAGTGCAAACATTTGAAACATTCTGATTCATTTTGGTCACAAAATAAATCCAAAATGCAAAGCGTCTGGGTTCTTGGGACACTTTTCAAGCAGTTGACTTTATTTGGGTATTAACAAAGGCAGCTGTTTGAGACAACTGAAGAGATTCAGCACACCAACAAGACAGAACTGATTTGATATATCCAAGATGGATCAATTATCTGAGCTAACTCAGAGATGCCTTACTGTTCTTTCATGGTTTCTACTGAATGGAGGGGTTAGTCAAACAGTTGAATGGCCATGTATGACATTACTCATCTCTTCAGAATAATAATGTTTAAAATTTAAATTTCTTCACTTTGCAAGTTATCTGGATACAGGTTATGAATTTTACGAATATGTTTTTCCATTTGCAGCTCTTCAGTAAATAGCTTGTGTCAAGAAATTTTTACTCATGATTCATTCATGAGCTGATCATTGAGAATATTCATTATTTATGCTATATAATTTGTCCTGTAAATTACATGGCATTATTTATATTTCCTGAGTAGGTGATTTATAAATAGCTTTATAAATAAAATTAATTGTATTTTCCTTTATCAGATTAACTGTAAATTTTCCTCGTTGTTCAAATCTATCATCCAAATAATAACAACCTGCAAATTGTACTGCTGATCCCCACAATTCCAATAAAATTGATGGTGCTTTTGTTGTTGACTTTTTTTTTAATTTAGAATGTCGAAAATAAACCCTTGTAAATATAGGTAAATTACTGAATGGGAGAAATTACAAACAAAATAGTCTGAGGTATTGTGAGCCCTGTTTTTATAGAAGCAATAAAGTGGTTCTTGTACTGAGGTATGTGAAAACATTATAGGGGAGAAATATAGGGTAATTTGAGTCAGTCTTAAGATTTTCAGGGCCATTATTGTGTTCACAAGATCAGACATGTTTCTCTCCCTCTCTCTTACTTTGAGAAAGAAGACACGTTTTAAAGTGTGAAACATTTTTACCAAAAAAGTGAAGTTAAGTAAAGGGGCCAAAGTTATTGGGGGTGGGGAAATTAAAAAATCAGATAGCAACAAAACCAAATTACTGTTTTCTTTTCATTGCTGCCTAGTCTGTGAGCAGTAACAGGCATCGTGCAGAACAGCATGGTGCAATCCAAATGTCACTGGTCCTGGGGTCAGCAATGCCCCTGAAACAATGAGAGGAGGTGGCATAGCTGCAGCATTTCTCTCAGAGTTGCATTTTGCAGAGATATTTAGAGCACCAGTGGCATCTGGGCCTTCCAGCTCAACTGCACAACACAGTAGGGGTTGTACAAAAAAAAAAGTAATGGAAGCAATGTACTTGGTTGGTGTTCCACATCTGCCTGGCACTTAAATACCATTGAAAATGCCAAGAACCCATTTCTTTGAGATTCATTTAAATAATAAAAGCAACAAAACCCCCTCACCATGAACAAAACCACAAAGTTTTCATTTAATTCCTTTTCTAATAAAACAGACAATGAAATAACACAACAGATTTGCTCCAGGCATGTGCTTTATTGAATCACCTTGGATGCAAAGGAAAGCAGTAGCGTGAGCTGACAGCTCTACATCAGGAGCAATCTGGGAACCACCAAGCTCAGCAGCACAGTGTCCTCCCTGACAAGGAGTGCAGCTCCACAGTGCCAAACAAGAGAAGCGGGACAGGCGTGGTGACAGCCACCAGGAACATGCAAAGTGTGGCAGACTTAGCACCAGGGTTTAAATGTGGTACCTGAGCCAAGAAGCAGAGGATGCACAGGCAGAGATCCCAGATAAGATCCTCCCAGCTCTGCTCCACAGTTTAGTTCTTTTGCCAAAAGTTTGGTCCAAGGTTGCAGAGATGGATGCTAACTATTGACAGTGGACGCTACAGGCAGGTCAGGGCATTCAGAGTTTGTCAGTGAACTGAGGACCCTGACAAACACAACAATCCAAGCTTTTCCTTAGATCTCATTGGGATTTTGGTATTTATTCCAGGCTTTTCCTTAGATCTCATTGGCATTTTGGTATTTATTTTTTTAAATCAGGCTTTATACTGACTGCTAAAGGAGATGGGTAAAATAATTCAATATTTCATTGCCGTGATGCAGTCCCTGAAAGTTCTCTCAACGGTGATTCTTTTACTACATTTTGGGTAGCAAATCTCTCCCATCAATTACAGTCATGATGAATACTTTTCATGAATATAGGCAGACACTGGCGTGAGAGATGAGGAGAGCATTGCCTGCCTCAGACTGTCCATATTGTTCAAGCTGCTGGAGTAAAGGGCTGCTTCCCAAACCTAGGAATCAGCTCTCCTTATTCCTTCCTTTGATCCCAGCCACACAGAGATCATTGAATAATGAAGCTTGGTTTTCAGAGAATTAATCTTTCCCCTCACCAGTTTACTGCCTGGTTTTGGGAAGTACTGGTGGGGAATTACATGATCTCTTATGACAGCCAAATGCTTTGCTATGGTTCTCTGCCTGTATCATTGAGTTCTGCACTTTTGATTTCCTTATAGAGAAGAACTACAATGTACTTTTTTTATTAGACAATATATTGGATTGGGGAAATAAAAAAATCAAACAAGCATGAATGATGTGATAAAACTACCCATGTTTTCTGTACTTCTGAATACATTATTTCTTTTGTGCCAGGATCTACGAAGATAAAACACCTCTGCTAGCCACTAAGCATTCTGAATTAATAAGAAAAAACTCTCATCATTAAGTAATATTAAATGTCCCATAGAAACGTTGATTAAAATCATATTTGGTGATCAGAAAACTGATCATAAGTACCAATCAAAAGAAAAAAACCCAAAACAGAAGGGCAAAACAAATCTAAACATTGAGTAAAGAGATTAAAGGATATTTGCATATTTTTCCAGTTATTATCAATCTAAAATGGAGGTAATTGTATTAGAGATCAGCGTGGTAGAATAACAATGCCAAGGTTACTATTTAAGTAATATACATGACACTTTAAAATAATCTGAAGCAAAAAAATAGAGGCAAATTAAAATCATGATTGTAGGAGAAGGCAAACACAAAAAGTCAACCTGAAGCAAATATTTCAGCCTAATGTGTTTAGTGAAGGTCACTCTAATTGGTTTCAAAATGTTCCACAAATTTTGCTTTTAGGGTAGAGCTCTTTTCATTTGATATTGAAAAATAGTGGCATGCCAGAGCCCACTGCTGAACCTCTGAGGAGCAGATCCAACTTACCCCCTGGCTATCAGGAATTAGGGGTTATAGATGAAAATGTGGGCAAGGCATATGGATGCAGGGATTTGTAGGTTCT
>VYZR01009241.1:7676-25911 GCA_013400675.1 Oxylabes madagascariensis | reverse complement strand
GAACATACATGAAAGTGACTGGGACCCCACCATATAAAGGGTGGGTGCAGATCAATATACTGTTTAGTGGGTGGTCCAAGCATCTGGTAGAAAGAAAGCCCATAAAACTCTTGCTGTCTTTCTGGTGNCATGATGGATGTGTTGGAAACCCAGCATAATGCCATAAGGGACCTAGGCTGGATATCATCTTCTTGCCCTCCTATTGATATTCCAGCCCCACAGGTGTTTCCAGAAAATAGATAAACCTGACAGCAGGACAATATGCACTGTGACAGCCAGTATATCTGCAGCTGAACCCCACAAACCCTTGTCACCTCACCATGCAAAAGTGAACTGCAAAGGTCAGATATGTAAAAGGCCATACACTGTCCAGAGCCAACGCTTGCAAAAACAGACACAAGCTCAACCCAGNAAACATTGCGTTTTACAGCACACATTCATGGCTGCCACATTTCAGACGCTTTAAAGGGGAATGAAGAAAGCTCTGGTCTGAGGCAGTGAAGAGAAGGCGCGTTAGACACTAAGAAGTGACAGGAGTTGCTCTACCAGAGTCTCCCAGCCCATTCCACCTGAACCACAGTTTGTCTTACGTAATGCCTGTTTCTTCCCAAAGTCTTCCACACAGTCCCAAGACACAATGCTCCTGCTCAGAAGCACGTCAAATAGTCATGGCCTTTCTATATTACAGAAGAGCAGCAACAGAAGCTTGCAAAGTCAAATGATCTGCTACTCCCATCAGGTCCTGGGCATCTTCTCCTCACCCCCAGGGGCTCTCCCTACCAGAATTCTGACCCACACAGAGCAGACCCACACTGGGTCTGGTGACTGCTCCAATCCCCTGCAGCAACACCACAGCTTCACATTCCCACTGTCCATCAGCACTTTCCCCCCTCACACCGCATCAAAGTGGGCCGCATCGGCCAGCTCCTTCTGCCACAGAAACAAAGGTCCATTTCTTGCTACTGAATTCAAAAGCTTCATTAGGAATTTGCTTGGAAGGGAACCTGGAAAATGGAAAACCAGATGTACACCAGCCATGCTCACGTTAGGGCAAAGAGGGGTTTCATAACCAGTGCAGCAGAGAGCAATTCCTCCTACTTGAAAAGCTTGGGTACCCGTTTTGTGGTCTGAACAACAGCAGCAGCATGCCCTATATTCTTCAGGTTGCTCCCACTTACGTAGAGCATCAGCCATGATCACTAAAAGTGAGGAAACATTTGCTAACTTAAAATTCAAAATGCACAATTTTCCTAAAGCCAGAAGGAAGCTTGTCTCAGACCGAAGATGGAAATCAATAAACTTTGTCCTAAAGCTTCTGAACCATTACTTCATCCCTCTCAGAAATAAAGACAAGTAATTCAACCCTGAGGTACAGGAAGAAACATGCTGCTATGCTCNGGTCATTTCTCAGCTCCCCACCAGCACTGCAACTGCAGGGAAAGCAGGAGGCACCTGGGAGCTGGTGGCAGCTCTCCTGTGGGCCAGCACAACCAGCATTAGCACAAACCAAAGCAGTGACAGGCCTGTCCTAATTTGGGCCACAGCTGTAGGACCTACACTAGAAGAGAAATGACAACCCATTCCTTGCCAGTTCCTCTTGAATTTTGCTCCACCCTGTCTGCAGGACAAACCAACACCACAGCCTCCAATACCCTCAGACCACAGAGCCCTTGCCATATCTGTCCTGTCCCAAACCTGTCCAGGAGGCCACTGCAAAGCAGTGACTACTGCACGCTGCACAGAAGGTCCCACCTTGTGCCTCCACCCAAACACCTCAGGTGTTGAATCACTTTATTACATACGCACTCAAGAGCTTCTGAACATGGATTTACAGCACAAGAGGCACAGTTTCTGTGCTGCTCCTAAAACATTTACTGAGTTATGTCATTTTAAAGAAGTTTATAAAATTTGCAACTAAACATATGGAGCAGAAGTGGTTTTAGAAACAGGGTGACATGAAGCCTTTCTCCCCAGTTGCATTTTAAAAATTCAAGAGATATTACGTAATTTCACCTTGAAAAATTTACTCAGCAGATATTTTATACAGATGATGAAAACATTAGTGAAGGAATGTCAGGAGAAATTATATCCCACTCCCACAGTGACCTTACTTAGAGGAGACTGGCATGACATGTAATATCAAGGTTTCTTAAAGATATTAATTACAGACATTAATAGCCAGGGAAAAAATATCAAGCACTCATTATTGAATACAGATATCACTGGTTTGTAAAAATATTTAATATGAAACAGTGTTTGTGCAACATTGAAATAATCTGGTAATTAAAATGTACGTATTCTTTCATTTAGTGTGGGTGGACCAGGCAGCCAAGTGCATTGTTTGTGAGATTCATTGCAAGGCAATAATGATTTGATTTATTGGTGAGGCATGTTTTGAGAAGAGCAGAAATTGAATTCCAAGTGAGTACATGATTCTGAGCTTCAGAGGGACTTACATAATAATTCAAGGCAGGATTTATGCTGTTTCTATTTAACTTGATAATTGCTGGATTATAATGACTCCAGTTCCCAAGGATTTCAGAAAACTAGGTCTCATTTGGCCTCTCATCTATGAGAGTAAGGAATCACAAGGAAGCTATTCGGGAAGGAGGAGGATGGAGAAGACACCTTCCCCTACGTAATTACGGCAGCCATAATTTTGAATCCTATAAAGGAGCTAAAAGTAAAGAAACACAACTATCCAAACACTGAACACAACTACCACTCCCCATATATTGATTCAATAATGAAGCATGGAAGCATCCTCCTCAAAGATGCTTGCACATGAGCAGAAGAGAACCAAGAACATCTACAATTAATTTTCTTCCTTCCTTTTCCAAATGGCTCGAAAGAATTTGCCATCAGTTACGGTAAACCCATAGATGCTGCCCAAATGCCGGTTCTCCTAGGTTACTCCAACACAATTTCCATTCTTTCCCCTCCTTTGCTCTCTCACCATACCAAAGCAAACAAAGAAGGAAGTTAGAGAGCCATTTCATAAATGGCTTTATCATTTCTTTATCTTCTTCTAAAAGAAGATAAAGAAAACACAGGTATAAGCAAAAGGAAGAATAATTTCCAGACAGTAAATCATGCCTGATAGACTTTGACATGCTATGAACGGTTGCTCTTCTCTTGCACAGGTTCCAAAAACTTCCGTAGTTTTTTGCTTCTTTGCTACTTCTCAGCCAGAAGGAAAAATGTTCCTCAAGATGGTGGGTTGGTAGACAGCCTAATTCCCAATTTACCTGGCAGTTTAGTACAAAAATGAATTTCCACAACTAGTGCTGCTACACTTCTTGCATCATCCTGTCTAAAAACTGTACTATTTCAAAGGGATTGTGGGAAAATGGAAATCTTCCATCCCAATGCAAGAATTATTATTCCCCGTGTCCTGGGATTCACAGGCATTTAGATACTAATGACCTTGAACTGACATAGAAAGATGACAGAATGAGCAAGCAATTGAGAACTCTGGAATCAGTAGTTTTGCTGTTAGTTTTCCACTGATTTTAGAGATTTCTGTGAATCTCAGCATGAACATTATTCCCCTAAGACATTTACTTCTCTTAACACAGGAACTGATTCTCTCGCTTTTCTTTTACCTTGTGTTTATCAAATTAGAGCACTGGAGTTAAGCAGCTTCAAATACTCCCTCTTAAAAGCACCTCTTACATTCTAAGATCTATAAGCACACATTTGTACTTGCTAATGTGACAAACACCTCACTTCACACTTTCTGTCAAGAAAAGAGAGTTAAGCCTGAAGGCAATTATATAGCCCACCTAGGTATTCTGCTCAACAGTCAGGCATCTTAGGAAATTTCCATTTTTTGTACTATCTACAGCACACAGGCAAACTGCCTTCTAATCTTTCCTTTGCACCAAAGGAAACCAAACTATTGAATATCCCCAAGATAGCTGACCTTTGTAACAAGATCTTTAACCAATGAATGTTCAATATTTTAACTTTCATTCCCCAGCAATGCTATTTAAGGAGCCATCCGAGGCCTCTGCTGCTCCCAAGGTTCCTGCCTGCAATACAAAGAGAAATGTACTTTTTTTTTAAATGCCAGTTGCCTAGCAACCAGCCTAAGCTTTTGCAAGGATACCAACAGAAGGAGCAGCCTAAATCATAAAATTTGTCTGCTGTTGCTGCAGAATTATGTATTAAATATATTTTTAACTTTCCTTCTAACCTTCTGGAAAGCTGTATGTTGGCAATACAGGCATGGCTGAGTCAAACTTGAAGCTCCTTGAAGCACTTAGAGACATCTGCTTTTCCTGCACTGTTTAAATAAGGGGAAGGATTCCTTTTTTAGGGTGCAGCACAGATAGGAGAAGCTCAGACGTTAGCTTGTCATTATTTGGCTATGACCAGTGTGTATCAGCAACTTACTAAGGGCTGCAAAATCAGAGTTCATGTCTGTGTAAGACTGGTTTCAAAACCTTAAAAATGCTGGCAGCACAAGCTTTGGGCAAGACTGCAGCATGTCCAACCGCTGAGCAGCCAAAGGGAGCACAGTGACACTGCAAGAGTAGCTCTGGGAGGAGCTGGAGCTTAATCCCTCAGAAACACAGCTGAATGACAGATGCCAAGAAGGATTCGATTACTTCCCTTCGTACAACACCAGACACCTCCTGAAGAGTTACATGATTAAGAAAACCATTCAAGTAGACATGCATGATTTTTTCTTCCCCGTTGCATTAAAGAGGAACAAACGTAATGGGTAAGAGCAGAAAGGAGCATTTTGTGTAGTTGAAAGTAGCTTTATCTGCCTCAGTTTGCAAGGTATCATGCTTGCAGCTTACATCCCCTAGTGCCAAGCTGTCCACCTATATGGCAGTGCTGACCATTGTTCCTGTGGTGCCCTCAGTATGGGCTACAGGGGGCTGGGGAAGTCAGCAACAATGCAGCTGTTTCTGAAGTCACAAATTGATGTTTCCAAGGCAAGTCCTGAGCTGGCCACGTTCTGCAGGGCTGGAGAGCTTTGTGGCAGGCACCACAGGAACACATAACCACCATCAGCAATCCCAGTACAAGGCCTGCTGAGCATAGTCCTTGCCTCCAGGTACTTGCTTCCAGCTCCACTGAGCTCTCACAGAGGCTTTTCCCCACCGACCCTGTAGTTGTTCCCAAGCTATTCCTTCACTCACTCTTGAGGCATTTCAGCCCTTCAGTGAGTACACAGCTGAGGGGTGAAAAGCAGATTATCCTCTCCTAGCAGATACTCCAGTCTTCCTTCATCTTGCCTAAGGATTTATTACTACTCACTCGTCTCAAGAAACACACATCTTAAAGCTCTTCACTCACTAACCAAGTTGTGTTGTGGGTTTTTTTCAGGCAGAGACATTGAACATGAGTGTGAAAATGTTTCCATGCATTGCATACACTAACAACAATAAACATCCACTGTACTTTAAAGATCAAGACTCATGAGGGTTGGATGGCTCAAGTAGAACACCCAGCACTTTTAGATTACAGACTGTGTTCACAGAATAATTTCACAGCTATCCTTGAAGAATCCCTCCCCGACTACCCTTAGGAAAATGGCAAATCAGTGTCACTAAACACAGATCTTGTCTCCTCATGTGGTAGGCAGAAGACAGGCACTAACGCTGCTTCATGTTGTCTAAGGCATGTATTTTAACACTCACAACGCAGATCTAGGAGACTTTCTTAAGTACCATAAATTTAAGCTAGAGCCTACTCACGACGCACTTCTGAGTCTCTACTCTCAGGGAGATCCAGCAACACTTTGGGACACCCAGGCTAGGTCCTGTGTGAGGATAGTAGGTGTGGAAGGGGACAGAAATCTGAAAAAGGAATATGTAACTGATCCAACTGGTCCAAGGCCAAGAAAATGCTTGCGAGTGCACAAGGACCCTATTACACATCCCTTGTGCTTGTAATACATCATCTAGACACTATGATAATTTTGCCTCCAACTTCAGAAATGTCGGGAGAGCTACCCTAGTCTGCAGGAGAGCTGCGTGCTGGTAACCTCCACGACCTCCAGGGAAAACTTTAGCTGGAAAGCAGCAACAGAGAACAAATCTACCCCAAGCAGCTCTCTGTCTTCACTGCTGCGAAGGCTACGAAGTCCTTTCCACTCTATAAATGAGAGTTTGGTCCTTCCTTTCCCCATGTTGCACAATACTGGTCACTTTTTCAAAATCTTGAGAGGAGCAGATGCGACTGTCTGCACTGGTTTTACTCTGGCAGCAGGACAGTGGCTCATCTCATTGCCTGAGGACTCTGCCAGATGGCATCCGGCTATCGCACCACTCGCCACTCAGACTCCAGCCTGTCCACGCATGGCAGCTGAGGCAGGGAGCTGCGATGCCCACTCAGCCTCTAGCTGATATTACCACATAGCCAAGGTTATGACCAGCAGAAGCAACTTAAAGCATGTGTGAAGAATTCAGCATTCAGCACCACAGGAACAGGGCTGCTGCATTAGAATGATTAAAACCTCTTTGACCTATTCAGAACTGCACTCGGTGACACAGGACATCTCCCACCACGTCCTTGCCATTGTCTAGGTTTTCCCAGCATTTCCTTTCCCTTCCCATCTAAATTTGCCTACAAAAGTATTTCAAATGTAATGGTGGATTTTTGTCATTTAGATATACATGCCTCTCTTGTTCAGTGAATATACAGCTCAATATAAAAGGCATTCCTAAAAACGGGTTAAAAAACAACCAGACCACACCATCTTTCTCATTATGCAAGTTGCTGAGAAATAGAGGAAAGTGAAATTGCTGTCACTCCATTATTTCCACCACTTAAGTGGATAAAAGACAGACAGGAAGGTTATGCTTCCTTGAGTTTTTTCATTCACTGTTTTAGGAAGCCCCAAGGCCTGCAGTAACTCACTGAAATGATGTGCCTATTTTTGTTAAGGCACATGCTTTTCAGAATAATGTGTAAACTCAATCCTACGTGTGGTAACGAGCCAAGGTGGCTGGCTTGACATTCAGACTGATCACTTGTGAAAAATGACAATCATCATTTGGCAATTTTTTGGCTGGCAGAAGAAGAAACTACATTGAAATTTGACTTGATTGACTCAATCTGAATATACAAATTAAACATACCTCTAGTCAAATTCAATGTAGAATAGAGGGCAAGATAGGATTTTATGGCACTTTTTAGAAGGTCAGAGTTGAAAATCCTAAAAACATATTTAAAAAAAAACAAAACCAAAGTTTCCAGCATTTACAGGTTGATAAAACTGTTCCTGTCACGCCCAGGACTTATGAACGCAATTTGCTGTACTGCAGAACAAGTAATGCTGCAGGATGTGAGGTTTCATTACCAAGAAATGAGATCATGAATTGGCTGTGACTGAGACAGGTGAAAATAGATCTTCACCTATAAAAGCTCAAGTGTACTCTGCATTCTGCAGTCTAGACTAACCACACTGTTTTCTCATCAGGTCTTTCTGCTACACTGGAGCACTTGCTTTTAAATGAACTGTCCTGCTATCACGCTGCAAAGCAATATAAAAATGTATGCCACATCTCCCATTAGCAAGATGACGCATTGCAGAGTATATGACAGAAATCCTCAGGGAATACTTTGGGATTAGAAATGAAATACTGCACAGATGGGATTGTAAGGGAATTCCCTCTGACCCATATAGGGCTCAGAACATTTAGCGCTTTCACATCAATAGGCAAGATCAGGACATTTTACCTTGTAAATATTTAAAGTACAGGCAAAAAGACATGATGTACTTGAAAATCTGAAAAGATAGGACAGCTACAGAGATAAAAAAATAAAGAAGAGCAACACAAATATCTACGTCCCAAATATTCTGTACATGTAGGGAAGGTGAAGAGGTATGCAAATACAGAATGGACAAGAACGGAATGGCCATGCCAGTTATTAGAAGCTAAAGATCAGGTTCCACTTCTCTGAGCTAACCTAAGACTGAAGCACAGTTATTCTCTGCATACTCACTGCTTCATCAGCAGTTAAAAATCTTGATTTGCTCTCCAGCAGATTACTAGAGCTACAGCATTATCTGCTGTTGAGAACCAGGTTACACAACCTGTAAAGCCAATGAAGACAAACCCCATGTTCATGGTACAATTCTGTGCCTTTCTATCATGGCCTGTGTATCACTGCTGTCCTCAGTATTAAGGGATCAGGTAGCCGAAGGATTTGCAAAGACACAGAGAGCAGGACTGTGCTAACTCCAGCTGAATTCCAAGGTGAGCTGGACATGACATGTAAGCCCCCACTTGACATAGGTCAGTGCAAGGTATTAGCACCATGGCACCAAACTCATTGTTTAAGTATTCCACCATTAGCTTCAGGTTTCCTTATACACGATTGAGTCTAGCCATTGTTTTCTAGCTTGGAATTGTATTTTGAAATGCTTGCACTGAACTTCTGTAGGAATCTGTGAGGCTCTTTCTGACTAAAGATGTCCGTTCAGCTCCCTGCTGAGCTAATATGCATTGCCAAAGTTTTGGTACCTCATAAATCAGCCAGATCTGTTATATTTAAAAGGAGATAATGATGGAGTCCCTCAACAGAGTTAGAGTTTGAAAGGTCCCACAGAAGACATTCCTGGTGCCTCGCGGAGGGGTCACTACAAATTTGCCTAGGGTGTTTCACAGATCCCCAGTGATTTAGGCTTTGCACAATCTCCACAGGGCACTCTTTTTCCAGTATTCCACTATCATTATTTTTTTGCCTCTTAATAGGAAACATGAACTTGCGTTGTTGCAATAAGATGCCATCACGTCTTGTCCTAACCACCATAGACAAGATTAACCCCCTCCTTTTAAGAGCTCTTGAAGACTTGTTTCTCTCAGACTTTTTCCTCCCCTTTAAGGCAAAAACAAATCATTTCAGTCTTTCCACAGCACTGCTTACTATACCCTTAGTCACATTTGACGCTCTTTATTAGACTTTCTCTCATTGTTCTACCATTTTTTTGAAGCAGAGTGTTTAACAACAGTCTTCCAAGATAAGGCTTTGCCTATGCTCCCTGAAGTGAAGGAATTCCTTCAGACATCTTCCAAGCTTTGCAGCCACTTATACCTCACAAGACAATTTCCATGCAAAAGTATAGATTCATCTCTTATTTCCATGCCAAAGCCACCATTCCTGGCTCAGCTTATAGCCATTAAAGGCCAATAGTAGCTGGAACTCAGCAAATGAGCAGTAGTTGCTGGTCTCCACTCAGGTCCACATGGATTCCTGTATACTCCATGAGCATAGAATATAGGACCATATTAAGTGGTCTACTATTGCACAGCATCAATTTGCTCATATCTCCCAAACGTGTAGGTGGTGACTCCAGAATGAACTGGCTAAATTTTGTACCATCTACATTTTCTACAGGAAGTCCACTCTTTTAAGACTAACAAAGAAAAGCTCCTGTTATCTTCCCCTACTTTTCACAGCCACATTTCAACCATCTCAGTGGTTTACTGATGACTTTCACAAATACCACAATAATTTTAAAAAACCACTTAGGCTGAAACACATGACCATGCCAACATTCACATTGTTTCTTTTTCTAGAGCATATTTTGCACCAAGCTTTAAAAATACTAAACCTTGCAAGTTCTCTATGAAAAAACATTTCCATTTCCTTTAACAGATGGAGAAATCACAGCTTAAGTCAACTGCCCAGAGACACAGAGTGAACGGATGGCAGTTTTAGACATCCGTTCTTTGTTATACTAAGCCCATTTATGTTGAACCTGCAGACAATGGACAGCCGTATAATGCTTTTCAACCCACAGCTTTGCACAAAATCCATTTTTCTCCTTGGTAATGAGAAAAAAACACTACACGGAAAGAACAGTACTCAATACCAAAGACACACCCCTCATCACAAAGTGCAATCAGAGACTTAAAGGAGAGCACAGTACTTTCACAGAGCTGCCTGATGGCGCCTACTCCCACAACACACATGACTCTCTCTACACATTCAAACAAGCAATCCAGATCCACTCTTCCAGAAGAAAATGTGCCCTTTCTGAGCCCTTTGGTTTGAGCCTTACCTTGCCACAAGCTACCATGGACAGGGCAAGCTGATACCAGAGGTGAAATTCATCAAATGCAAACTTCATGGCTCTCTCCAAGCACTGAGAAAAAAATGATGAAAGGAATATCAGACTTTATTTATTTTCCTCCTTACACCTTTTGTCAAGACTGCTGCTTGGGTCAGAAAACAATCTGTTGTGGCCTGGAGACCCAGGTGATTTTGTTTTTTTATTGACATCATTTACACTTCTCAGCTAATGGGACTTGCTAGAGTACATCGTCACTTCAAAAGGCAGCCACTTTGTTCAAGTGCCTACATATAAATTACATTAACGTCTCAAACAGTTCTGCGTGCATTTCTGGCCTGTGCAGCCATAGATCTGTAGGTGTTTCTGCTAATTGTTAACCAGCACACTCCATTTTCACCTTCCCAGACAAGCCACCACAAAGAGGGGCTTTGCCAGCGTGTTTGGAGGAGCAGAGGCCGAGGGAGGTACCTCAGACAGCATCACATACTGCCCTCTTCTGCCCAGCGTGATGCTGAGGAGGTCGTAGACTGCAGAAGCATCCCGGAGGCTGACGGCTCGGTCATCCTGCTGCTCTGGGGCTCGGCTGATCACTGCGTCCCGGTTCGCCTGGGCACACACACAAGTGAGGCATCAGAAACCAACAGAGCAAAACAGAACTGACTCCTCCATAGGAAGCTATATCCATCATCACTCACAGCATTTTGTTTAAAATCATCTCAAGGTTTTTTTCTTTTAAAAGTTTATCCCAACATAAGGAAGGTGTTTCCACAAAGGTGCTTTCTACCCACATGAAGCAAACTCAAGAAAATAGCTGTATCTACAGGAAGGAACTGCTACACATATCTCATCTGGATTTGTGTCACAGAATTAGAGCATTATGAAACAGACCTACCAGATCCCATTTCCTCAATAATTAGAAATTCAAGGCCATCCTTAAAACATTTTCCTTATTACTTCAATTGTCTGCAACTGTGATAACTGCTTGCAAGGTTGATAATTTATCTTCTGTGTCTATGCTAGATTTCTTCACAACAGTATCCATTTCTGTTCTTTTTTGTTACTCACCTTTTATTTTCTAATTTGAGCAGGTTGTCTAAATAATCAGATTTGCCTGTCATCAAGTTAAAGCAATTAAAGGTATGGGCAAAGTAATACCATTTTTTTTTTTTTAATATACAAAATACGTCTTAATTTTGCTAATCTATCAGTATATTGCTGGGCCTAGATCACAAAGAAACATTACTTTTGAGAGAAGATGATCAGTTCAGCAATTTTCAAGGATGTCCCAAAATACCACATGCCAGAGTCAGATTTACTTCAAAATCCCAGCCTTTTGCACTTTTCTGAGCACAAAGAGGGAGATTAGAATTCCAGAGTAAATGGAAAAGTCCCTCTGATTTCCAAACACAGAGGGCCTCACCCAGACTGCCCAGCCTCTGGGAGAGGAAGTGCTGTATGCCAGTGAGCCTGAGCACCATCTGATAGCACAGACACACTGCCCTCTGCTCCTCAGCTGAAAGGGATGCAACATCAGACACTCAGGTCTAGACATCTAAAAGAGCAGAAAAATTAAGAAAATTGCCAGCAATTTCACCTTGAGCAAAACCAAACAAAATGTTCCCTCCTTGAAACAGGAAGGTTATGAGATTTATTTTACACTACAACTATAATCTTACATCTCTTTCTTTCTAATTGTGGGGAATTTTTTTTTTCCGTAAAAAGGTTAAACATGGGAATTAAGTGTAATAAAATTTTCCAGAATATGCAGCCCTCAAAGCCCACGCATATTTCATTGTGATTAAGCTGCAGCTGTTTCATCATGATTTTATCTGTGTAATGTCCCAGTTCCAAGTACTCTTCATCACAGCCTCCAGCCGAGACTGCAAACACAATCAGTGACAACTAACACAATCTCAACCGAGAGCTAAATGGTGTCTGCAGTTAAAGGCAAGGTGACATATCAGACTCAGTCCAATGTTTGCACAAATAAACTTACACCAACTCCTGTAGCCACAAAGGCATTTTGTTTTTTCACGCTACTGCAAAAGATGCAATTCATGATTAAAAAAATAGTTCAGAACAACAGAATGCATGACGGAATGAAATCAACTTTAAAAATTCTGCAGAGTACAGTGGCTGAGCTTGTCTACCTTTACTAGCAGAAATAAAAACGAATAAAAAAAATAAATACATGTTTAAGCTCTGTTTGGATTTAACATAAGACTGCTACTTTAAAAGGAAAAAAGGAGTCAAGTAAAGCCATATACTGTATGATGCTTATTGCCGAGTGAATCCTCCCACATATATACAATAGCATGAACAGTTTTTTTCTGGACCAGTTACATTGTTATGACAATTGTTTGTAGCAAACCGCTACTGAGATAGCACCCCCATGCTCTGTAATCTCATCAACAACCTCCCATTACATTCAGCTATAGCCTGATGCTTTTTTAGGTATTCATCAAGTACCAAGCAATGATTTTTAAGTGGATGCATTAGCACAGATAGAAAATTAATCAAAACTCATGACTGTCCATCACATTTTGCTAGAACGAAGAACAAACCCCAATCCTGCAAAAGCAGGAATATAGGGCATATTACAAGGATGCAACATTCTAAAATTGCAGTTATACTGAACATATTGTATATTTCATACTTTACCCAAGCAGACAGCAGTTAAATGCAACATATGCATAGGCACGACGAATATTCTTTCCAAGAAGGTCATAAACCTGCTGATTTTGTTCAAGCTTTCAAATCTCAAAGCCATAGAAGGTCTTTGCAACCTATCACTCTCTATGCTTCCATGCATAAAAGTTGCCACTAGCAAATTCATTGTTACTTCCATCTCAACAATTTCTTCAACACTGAACCTATTCCCAATTGCTAATTTCCAGCTGCTCTAAAAAAAATAAATCAAGACCCCACATTATAGTAGAGACATAAAAACCCCACAAACCCCAAAACCAAAAGGCGCAAACCTCATAAAAAACTGACTGAACAGCAGCAAGAATATGGATTGTGTCTAACACAATAAGGTAAATCACCTAAGTAAGGCTCAAGGTACTACTGCAGTGTACAGTGTACATACAGAGGTCAGAGAAGGGAATGTGAATCACTATTTCCTGAAACCCACTCAGGAAACTGGCATGTCTCTATGGCCTGCCTCTCACAGAAGGCAGGTTGCTCTCCCTCAGACCATCATCAATCTTTTTTTTTTTTTCCTTTGCCTTTGTTAATGTTTTTGCAAACATTAATTTGTCAGTGAGAAATTCTGACTGTCACTGGCAGGTACAACGGCAAAACAGTTGCACAGTTACTGTAATAAAGAATACACCCATTCTGTGGGATGGGGAATTTTACCTAGTGAAATGTACACAGAGAGACATTTCATTTTGCATTTGAGAATGCAAGAATTCTAAGCTATTAACACCAACATTTTTTCAATACCTGTGTTTCGGTTGTTTCAGATCACATATTTTCCTGAATATAATTGAAAAAAAGGTTATTTGTACAAACCTGGTCTCAAGCAGTGTATCCATAACATAAGCAGCAATTTCAATTTGTCCTACTGCATTATTTCCTCCCCCTCCACTATTAGCAGCAGTAAAACATAGCTACAAATACATTTTCAACACCCTCACCATAACTATTCCATTTAAGCTGTTCCTATTGTCATGCAGACGTGGCTCACAAGCAGACAAGCAGGATGGAGAGAGATCACACCAAGAGAAGTTCTGTTCAAGGCTGTTTTGTGGGATGGAGAAGGTCACCAGTGCTACCAACACAAGTTTCACCACTGGGAATTAGCACAACTTGCATTATAAAGGCAAAAATACACAGTTAATGCCCCTTTTTTTGAAGTATTCCAAGGTAATCAAGCAACCCAGAGATGCATTACACTTGCATATTTTGGGATGCATTAGGCACAATTAGCTCTGCATGTAGGTGGCTCAGACGTGACACCAACCCTGTCTGGGGAGACCAGACACATTTTGCAGTCAGCCTAGACCTAGGACATTGAGCATCTTCAGCACCCCTTTCCACAGCCCGTCGGCAGGCCACACACGCCCAAGGGCTCCAGCCCAGGCTGGTAGCCCTGAGCTAACCCCGCATTCAGAAATGCTGAGTCTGAGACCCCCATTGTAGGGTCTCCGAACCGGACAGGGCACAGAGCCTGGGGGTCAGCAGGGCTTTCCAGTCTGGCTCCAAACACAGCAATGCCAGCATAGGGGACCTTCACATCCATGCTGGCTCTGCCAGCAGGGAACAGCTCTGCCTTTCCGAGCACCCCCAATGCTGAGCCACACACAGCTTGGACCTTCCTATCCACACACACAGTACATTTACCTGCAAACTAGATAAGCCCTCCATCCACAGAGGATTTGCTGTACATCAATGATGCTTATTTATGGCTTGTTTATTTCAGGAAGAAAGGAAAAGAGCCACAGCAAATCCAAACAGCCATTACTTCAGCAGTTATTACGCACACAGTTACACTGCAGAAAATTAGATTTTACCACAGTACAAAGATGTGCTTCTTAATAAAACGTCAAGCAATCATATGAATTACAATAGAGTATATTCCATGTAGCAGCCCCTTCTCACAGCAATTAGCTATGAAGTATCCTTTAATTGCTCACTTTGAAACATGGCTTCCCCTGCTTTTTTCCAAAGAAGAAAAAGAAAGCAATTAAAATCTTTAATGAGTGCCTGCTGCCTGCCCCCTAATTCATGGGCATTCGAATGTTCAACTTGTGTCTTTTCATAATAGACATAATTGCCAGATCCACTGCAACCCATCTATACAGAACAGCAGCATGTTTTACACAGTGTACTGTAATAATGTAATTGGTGTGATTCAATACTACCATTAAGAGAGAAAAACAAATGCTGTGTGTGTAAGATTGACAACAGGCCTTCGAAATCATGCAATTGATGCCTTTTCTGCTAAGAGCTGGGAAATATTTACCCCATATCCTTTGGGTCTCCCTTCTGGCTGTTTTGCCTGTATTACCAACAAAATAAATGAATTCTTCACAATGGCAAAAACCTCTTCAATGCAAGAGGCTACAGACTTTTTGCCTAAGTTATTGATCATCTCTACACAGCACTTGAAGGTTTCCCTCACTAATATCCGCAAAGAAAATATTCAGGGTTGACTGCACAGCTGCTGTGAAAATGGCATGTGGGTAAAACAGAGAGGACAAACCATGCCCCAGGAACTCACAAAACTCCTCTCAGAGAGATACTACAACTCATTCCACTTTAGACCAGAAGCACAGCAAATGAAAACTTATCCCCTTGTAAACCACATGGCATCTGTATCACTTCTGGTAAGCAACAGACCACAAGTTACTGGTGCCCAATTCAGATGTCAATTCACCAAAACATCCCATTACAATTGCCTATTAAATACGACCACATAGATACATCTTACATGTTTCAGGTGCATTCTAAAACCATGTACTGTAGCAAAACTAATTCTGGAAACATCACTGAAAGCAAGACAGACGTATGCCCTCATCCTAAACAGCCAAACAACCCTACACAAAAGGAAGACAGAGAAGCAGAAAGTAACCAAGTTTGTTTATGGTTATTATCTTGGGTAACAAAGTCATCCATTTGCTAACAGTTATCCCGATTTAGAAAGCTATCTTACAAGAATTTACATCCTCCTTACTAGTTTGGAAACAAGACTTACTACTGCTAAGCAAAAGAAAAAAAGCTCTCATATCCTGTTCTCCAGCAACTCACATTAGAACCATTTATTCAAGAGGTACCTAGTAGAGGTAGTTTATTTCCTACTTGAAACATCCTGCAGTCCATCTTTGCAGGTCCCAAACACATAGCTTTGCCTTGAAAACCAGTAAAAAGACAGCCAGATTTGGTACTGGAAGTGCATAACTGTGATTTGGCAGGAACCAACAGAGCAGGCAACCCTGTCCCCAGACGTCTCTTTCAGCTGCCATAGTCCAACAGCCTTCAGTAAAATAGCCATGATGGTCATCCAGCTGTTGTATCATCACTGGGCTCGGTGCCATTGGAAAAAAAATAAAAAATGGGAAAAACCAACCTACAAAAGCAACAAGAGATTCTCTTCTTCACCAAGCCATTTGTTGGACAGCGTTATTTTATAAAACTACGAACTGAAGAGCTAATAGGCTTTATTTATTTCTGTGTTTAAAAATACATGGGTTTAATGTTATTTGGTTAAAGGCATGGTCACAGCCATGAGTTTGTTCTCACCAGTAAAAAGAACAGGACAAGTCCCAATATCTTCCTTCCCCCTCACCATCTGTTCCATGCTCTCAGGCCCTTCAAGGTCAAATCGCCTTTAACGATTCAAATCAGAGATAAGATGGGGATGACATTTCTAATCTTTGTTACACAGGCACAGAATTTATTAGTTTTGGATACAAGGAGCTTCATTTCCAGTATGAGTGAATACAGAGCCAAAAAGAAAAAATAAAGCATGTTACCTGGTATGTTTGACGGACCACATCAGCCAAAATCCCCAGTTGTAAGAGCCAGCACTGCCAACACTGAATAAAAGCATTTCAGACTGTATGTTGGACCTCAGATTCAAGAAGGGGAGGTTTCTAAATGCAAACAAAGAACTTTTTCCTTCTTTTTTAACCTCAAAAGTAAACACAAAAAGTAATACTAACTGTTCCATTCCTGGCTCTGAGAAGCTTCTGGCTAACTTTAAGGCAGTGCAGTCAACTCTGAATACTCTTGAGAATAGCTATTAAAACAAACAAAACTGCGGCTAAGGGATAGTCATGCCAAACCTCTTCTGTCTACACCCTGCAGCTCAAAGCACCAAAATCCCTGATGGCAGAACCAGTCCTGTTCCCATTGGTAGGTGAAGCAGAAAAATCACACGGCAGCAAGTCACAATATGTCCTCAGTTCTCCTCACAAACAGTGTCACTGGTTTAGATGGGTTAAATGCTGTAAGAGAGGACTAGGGATTTAAAAATAGGCAAGTCCAAGTTTCTCCAACATGTAATAGGAACACATCATTCTGCCTCAGTCTGAGCTTGTGAAGGCTATCACCAGCTGGCCTTCTTGGTCTGAAGGAGAGCATTTTTGTCCTCTCAGAAACACAATCCATCCATACCGTAACTTGGGCTATACAAAAGGAATGATAGAGTAGCCAGGAGGCCACAAGCACCCATAAAGACAGCCTTGACTGTGGCAATCTTCAGGCTGCCTGATTTGTTTCACTAGATTCCTTCGTGAGAACTCTACTGCCAAAGGCTGTGACTAAATAGCACCTGGCACAGAGAAGGAACATTTGCCAAGCTCAACAACCAGGACTCTTTTCATTGTTTACAGAGATACCTCAGCTTATGAAAATAGGTTCCCATTTTTAACAGGACATAAAGAACACAGGAGGCAATTTGTGAGAATGCCAGGGCAAAGCAGGCTACAAGCTTTCACTGTAAGTGTTAATATATTCACAGAAGCATCTTCAGAGCCATGAAAGAGGATACCATGTTATTTGGCCATTTGAAAACCTTTTACATACTTGGGCTCAAAGGCAGAGTGAAATACTGAAGGAGCCGTTAATTGCCCCTTTCTAACATTCTCATTTAATCCCACCAGAATGTGCAAACTGGCTCCCTTGCAACGCAAGGGAAAGGGATAAGTAATCACAAGCCAGAACCCTCCACCATTAAGAGCCAGAGAAGGTTTGGTGAGAAGTAGGCTCTGGCTCTCAAGAACCTCAAGGCAATTTCTTGCTTTCCCCTTTACAGCAACCATTCTACTCCCTCATAACATCTTCTTGGAAGCCACACAGATCCTGGCAAAGTAGATGTCAGCTTCATCTTAGGAAGGCAAGTAAAACAAAAAACCAGAGTGAATTTCAGCAGCAATGGTGTTCCAGGTGTATACTTCTTGAAAAAATACCATGTCTCCTTTTCAGCACATATTTACTTTGAAGTTCTCTGATGATTTATGCCCCTCCCCAGTACATCTTTGCTCTGTGTCCCCTCTACAGGCTGAAAACATTTTCTGTCCCTCCTTCCCCTAATTCTGCCCCCCTCAAGGTCATTTTGGAGTGGTAGGAGTCAGGAACAGGTATGTGAAGAAGCTGTTTGGCTCCACAGTCCTGCAAGAGAGTTACAATGGCCTGACTGCTCTCCGTCTCTTTAAAAATCAGAGAGAAGAAGGACCCTTCTGG
>VYZR01009238.1:45493-74188 GCA_013400675.1 Oxylabes madagascariensis | reverse complement strand
GAATGGAGTCACATCCAGCTGGGACCAGTGGTGTTTCTCAGGGCTTAGTTTTGGGCTCAATCCTGTTTAAGGTTTTCATCGAATATCTGGATGATGTGGTCAAGGACACCCTCCGTCATTTCACAGATGACACCAAGCTGGGTAGGATGTTGATCTGCTGGAAGGCAGGAATGCTCTGCAGAGGCAATTTGACAGGCTGGATCAATGGGCCAAAGCCAACAAGGCAAAGGGCTGGGCCCTGCCCTTGGGTCACAAGAACCCCACGGAACAATCCAGGCTTGGGGCAGAGTAGCTGGAAAGCTGCCAGCAGTGAAGGGCCTGGGGGTGCTAGTCAATAACGGCTGAACATGAGCTCCAGTGTGCCCAGGTGGCCAAGAAGGCCAATGGCACCCGGCCTGTACCAGCCACAGTGTGGCCAGCAGGCCCAGGGCAGTGACTGTCCCCTGTGCTAGGCACTGGTGAGGCCCCACCTCTAGTCCTGGGGTCAGGTTTTGGCCCTTCACCCCAAGAAAGTCATTGAAGGGCTGGAACATGTCCAGAGAAGGGAACAGAGCTGGGGAACAGTCTGGAGCACAAGGCTGATGAGGAGCAGCTGAGGGAGCTGAGAGGGCTCAGCCTGGAGAAAAGGAGGCTCATGGTGATCTTACCACTCTCTACATATCCCTGACAGGAAAGTGGAGTCAGGTAGGGGTTGGGCTCTCCTCCCACGAAACAAGGGACAGGACAGTAGCAAATGGCCTCAAGTTGCACCAGGTGAGGTTTAGACTGGAAAAAATTTCTTCACCAAAAGGTCTATATAGCCCTGGCACAGATGCCCAGGGCAGTAGTGGAGTTTCCATCCCTGTAGGGATTTAAAGGACGTGTGGATGTGGCACTTAGGGGCATGGACTAGTAGTGGGCTTGGCAATGCTGGGGGAATGGCTGAACTTGATGATCTCAGAAGGCTTTTTCAAACTGAACGATACCGTGGAAATCATGGAAAAACAATACCTAAGGTTTGATCCTCACTATTTGAAAGCATGACTCAGAAGGAATGGAGTGAGATCAGACAAGGCAGGAGATGAAGGGATAAAGTCAGATGGCATTCATGTCACTCTATAGTGGGTATTCAGCTAATATGCTGGTCTGAAATGCCTCTTCCTGGGCAGATAGCAATTTTCAGAAATAATGGTCTGGAGAAAGGGACAGTCTTTGTATTTACACTGTTTTCTCCTGCCTCTGTGGCGAGGCACATCCACCTTGTGCTGTATTGAAGTCTGTTCTTCTCCATAGCAAGATATTCTCTTATTGAAAGAGTCTGCCTGAGTTTCAAGAAGAAATAATATATTTGTAAGGGCAAACCATGGGAGTCATGCCACCTATCATTCTGGCAGAATGTATGTCATAGCGCTTCAAAGGGTGTGCAAAGATGGGCCCTAAGAAATGCTTCTACCTACTGTGAATTCACTTCTGAGGTTGCATTGCACGTCTCTGTAGAGCAGCCAGAGCAGTTGGGCACATGTAGAATTCAGCTGTCCAAACTTATAAGTGAGTGCAAGAAAACTTACTAGCGTAATAAAGAGAATCTCATATAGGTGTAAAGAGTTACGTAATAGTTAAAATGCCAATAACACATAGAGAATGCACCTCTGGTATCTTGTATTTATGACTGATCTACTGCAGAAGCAGAAAGTGATTTTTCAGCCACTGTGACAAATAACAAATTTTGTGCTGATATTCCGTCAGGCAGCTGATGACTGTTGGCATCTTCACTGAAACTCCATTCTATACAGAAACTGCAACAGTGCAGTGGAGAGACCTGCTAAACCTGGGAGCCTGAGAGCCAGGGAGGCCAACTGTGCAGTAGAAAGCACAGCCAACCACACGCTGCAAGAGGCAGAGCAGAAAGAGAGATGCAGCCTACGCCTGGAAAGGAAGAAAAGAAATTAAAAGACAGTGCCACATTGGCATTGGAATTGTCTCTGTGCAGCATAAGCAACGGAAGAAAGCTGCATTCCCAAGTCATGGGTAAAACACAAAATACAGTAGAATAAATGTACAAATACAATAAGACAAATGAAAATAAAAAAGTTTTTAGAAAGAATTTGTTTGTTACATGAAACCTGAATCAAGTCTCAAGTAGGTCAGGGAGAACAACTGCTGGTTTGTAGTGTAGCAGACAAGCATGGGGCTGGGAGGAAGAGTCAGAGGTAGATTAGGGCAGGAAGAAAATCAAAGTGACTCCTCACCCCTCTTGTCATGCTGTGGGAATCAGGTGTTTCCACCAGGGAATCTCTCAGGATAGGAGGAGGGGATTTACTTTCCAGTGGCAGTGGCAGTGCAGTTTCTCAAACTGTTTGAGGAAAATGGTGTTTTTGTAAAGTCAGGCATGAGAGTAACCACTGTAAGAATCTGCAGTTCGCACTGGCTGTACCTATACAGTGATTTACAGGGATTGCTTAGAAAAAAAAGTACATAAATCACACAAGCTCTCAATGCAGAAGTCCTCCTAGGAGTGTGCTGCACAAGTTCCCAGTGCACCTGGAAGAAGCAGGGAGCACGAGCTGGGATTCAAAATAGCTAAAATGCCTCAGTCACACAAAGTCTCAGCAGAGCCAAGAAGAAAATGAAGGTGCTTTAGAATGACAGAAACTTCAGAAATTCACAAAACTTTGTCTCATTCATCAGTTGAAACTACTCAGACAAAATTTGGGGGTAATAGTTTTTGTCGCTGGATGTACAATTTTTTACCTTCACTGTCTTTGTTTTATTGTCCCATCAGAAATTCTAACCAAATGTCCTGGCAGGTGCTGTCAGTGAGAATGTCATCACATGCTCTTTTCTCTTTTAGCTCTCTGGGCCCTGTTCTCCTTGGCCCTTGCTCCTTCCTCCAGGCTACATCCAGGAAAATGCACCATAGCAGCTTGGCTATATGGGGACACTGCAGAGAACCATGAGACCTGTAGTCTATAAAAAATGAGGTAAAAAAATTATGAGAAGCACTCATATGAGGAAAAACTGCAGCACAGGTAGAAGTAGATTTACATCAGTCTGATCCAAACAAAAAAATTTCTTTACGTTTCTGAATTTTCCTGAGCTTCATATGTGGTAAGAGTTGAAATTTTGATTTTTTGTTAAAAAATAGGGCAAAAATAGATGTTGAGAGATTGGCATTTCCCATAGGAAGGAAATTCCATTATTTGAGTAGCTCTGTGAAACATGAAGGAAGTTCATTTGCAGAAAGTCTGCTAACTTGTAATGAAGGTCACATCTGCATAATTGGACTCTGTTCCCAGGGCCAGTGAGCAATGCAGGAGACAGAATTAATACCAACCCCCAAATTAAGGTTACTGTAACAAGGAGAACAAAACTATAGAATTGCAAAATCCAGAGAAGGGAGGGCTGAAGGATTGCTTAACACACAAAGAAATCACATATTTCCCCACGACAATTAGCAGCAGGGAATATCCCAGTGGCTTTTTACACTCCAGCAGAAAGTATCCATGTCCTACGATACTTTCCATATCCAGGTCTAGGTATGGATGGTCCATACCCATCTTCCCAGTCATCACATGTTCGGTTGACAGGGCTGTCATACTTACCTGCCATTCACTACATCATGGTCCTGAAGGATTTTTTTCCAGCAGTTCAGAGAAATCAAGCACTTTCAAAAGACTGATATGCAAAGTGCTTGCTGGAAGCCAGGAAAGCCATGGGACAGTGGATACAACCATCTACTTGGGGTTTGTATCCCAGCTCCGCAGCCTCAATGCCTCCTGCAGATTGTGTGTCCAAACTGGACACTGACTGCATTCTAACAGACTCACATGGGGGATTTACCTTATTACATTATGAGTCAACCCTTACCTCATTTTTTACGTGTTTTCCTTTTTAAAGATCCAACAGAAATCAGTCTTTCTTAAAAAGTAGATATGATAAAGAAGGAGTTGTTCTGCTAGACCTGCAAACCTCTCCTTTAGACACACAAGCCCTTTGTAAAAATTTGTCTCAAGAATCATTTGCCCAGAACTTCACTTGTTTAGGATCTGGGTCTTTCCAATTTGGGCAGAGATACTGATACCATCTGGATTTATACCTTTTTTCTTTTATATATTTTCTGTATTCTTTACACATATATTTGTAGCTTTGTAGTCTATTATTGTAACTTAGCTTCAGTATTTTCCTAGGCAAAAAGACAAAACAAATTCCAGGACCCCCATGCTATCTTGGTTCGCCTTAGAAACCAAGGTCAAAACCAGTTCTTCGAGACATATTTTTATAAACAGAGCCCGGTCCTTCTCTGAGGGAGGGGAATTTAGAAGGTGCTAGAGCTAAGGGGCATTACTTCGTGGAGTATACTTCTAATTGGGGGGCTCTTGTCAGATACGTTAATTTGCAAAATTTATAAAAATTGTACACAGGTCACACAAGGCAAGCATCTTCAGCACTTTCCACCTAATGGACTGTGTCGTGGAAAGGAGACAGGGAAAAATTGTACTCACACGCTGAGTCATGCCGGAAAAGAAGGAACTTTATTTACATCTTTGACATTTTATAGAATTCCAAAGGGATCAGTGGATTGGAGGGTGAAGCTGCCACCCCTCCAACACACTGGTCAGACCAACAGTCTGTCAACTCGCTCCTCCTCCATGAAAATATGAAAACAAACCATTTTTTGATACTTAAAGTGTGGGAAACTCCTGGTACATAAACAAAACAATTTTTATCAGAAGGCTGAACCGGGCAACACTGTGTACCCAAGGATCCTTATATAAGGGGTACCCCTTTTTATCGCCCTAAGTGTGTCTGGCTCATATTTCTAGGACTAGAGAGAAAGGCATCAATACAGACTGAGGATGTATTTAAAGACAGAAACAGAGCAAAACTGTCTTGTCCCAATGTAACATTTTTAGTCTACTTGTGGAATGAGCATGAATCATTTTGAAAGGTGCTTTGTGGAGGAAATTTCCAGGGAGCTGATTTTAGAAAGCTATTCCAGGCTGTTTCCCATCAAGCCCTTCCTTTATCTTCATGTAGCTGTGCAAGGATAGCATCAGAACACCCTCTGTAAGGTGACTCCGTGACATGAGGTGAAGTTGTCATGTCTTTTCTCATTGCCTCACACAAGGTGACATTGTGAGTTTCCTTTTTACCCATTGTTGAAACTTAGAGCATCATGTGGCCTCTGATGTGGATGATAAAGTGTGCCTGGCACTCACAGAACAAGGAAAGACTTGGGGGAGTTAGCTGACCATGGGGTTTGTTCCCCCAGGATTGCTCTACCCTGGAAAGACTGCCTGGACATCAGTCAGCTCCATCCTGAGGGAGCAGAGCTCTTCACCTCCCATCGTTGTTGTTGCAGTCACGACACAAAGCAGAGATCACAAGCAGTCCAGATGACAGAGGAAGTACAACTGGCACCAAAGAAGGCTTCAAGCATCAGCTTTAGCATCAGCTCCAGCTCCAGTACAGCCTTTTATACCCTTTATCTTACATGCATTCCACCTGTGCACCCTATCTACCTTTCTGTGATTGGTCAGGTACACCTCAGCATTCCATGTTTCTTTACCTTCAATATTGTTCACCTGTCCTGCACGGATGTAGCCCATTAGGGATAAGGCTCGGCCTCAGCCCCATTCCCAATCACCACAAACTGTGTGCCTACAATTCCCCTTTGTTTTTCTTTTAAATAAATGCCGTGTTTACTATCCTTCTACAGGGCTCTTGCAGAAGAAATAGCAAACATGGTACATGCAAGTATCTTTTTTTTTTGTAGGTTCTACTAGCTCTGGAATGCATCTGTGTACTGACCTTGATTCATTCATTCCTCTAATTTACATTACATTACACCTAAATCCCTATACCTACACTTATGGAATACTGACAATCAAAATCCTTATACCTACATTTACAGAATATTGACAATATCAATAGCAACATACATGAATAGGCTAAAGGATATTAACAAAATTAACAGCTATATAATTCTATCAATAACTATACAACTTTAACATCAATACTATACAGCTTCATAAAGTAACATACAAGGATAAGATAGAATACTAAGTAAATTATAACATGTCATATAAACCTTTATCTGAAGAAGATTGGGCTCTCGGCCGCTCCCCACGGCTCAAGGCCGTGCCCCGCGTCTCTTTGGACGCAATCTATTTTTCGGCTCTTGGCCGCTCCCCACGGCTCAAGGCCGTGCCCCGTGTCTCTTTGGATGCGATCTATTTTTCGGCTCTCAGCTATTCCCCATGGCTCAAGGCTATGCTCTCCTGCAATTCGAGATTGCGTTTCCCACAACTCTGGTTCCTGACTGGTATGGTTCTTCAGACCGCTGTGGTTCTTCAGACCGCTGTGGTTCTTCAGACCGCTGTGGTTCTTCAGACCGCTGTCTCCCCCCACCTCAGTGGACAAAATGCATTTTTCAGTTCATGTTCACCCTCCTGGGCGGCACCTTCCCGGGAGTTGTGTTTGTTTCCGTGTTTGTTTCTGTGTGTTCTGCGCTGCTCTGCGGCCCCGTGCGCTCCCCGCTCAGGTCCTGCTCCGCCGCCTGGTTCTTGTCCGTGCATGTTCTGTGCTGTCCCGCGGCCTGCAGCAGCTGCAGCCTTTCGCTACTTTGTGTATTCACTGCTTGAATTTCGTTTTGCTGCGGGCTGTTCGTTCGTGACTTCACGTATTCTGTCTCTTGAGCCCTGTCTCGAAAATCATCTGGACTTTCAGGCTTTTGGTCCTGCTTGCTCAATTCTTTAGGCTCCTGTCTGGCTCAGTTCTACAGGCTCTCTGTCTGCTTGGCTCAGTTTGGCTGGGTTCCCTCGTCTTACTGCTCTTAAGTCCGCAGTCGTCTGCCCAAATCACCTCAGGGTCACGTTGTCGCTTATTGCGTCGGTCGTCATGTCGGGGTCACCAGAGTCATTGTTGTTGTGGTCACGACACAAAGCAGAGATCACGAGCAGTCCAGATGACAGAGGAAGTACAACTGGCACCAAAGAAAGCTTCAAGCATCAGCCTTAGTGTCAGCTCCAGTACAGCCTTTTATACCCTTTATCTTACATGCATTCCACCTGTGCACCCTATCTACCTTTCTGTGATTGGTCAGGTACACCTCAGCATTCCATGTTTCTTTACCTTCAATATTGTTCACCTGTCCTGCACAGTTGTAGCCCATTAGGGATGAGGCTCGGCCTCAGCCCCATTCTCAATCACCACAAACTGTGTGCCTACAACCTCCTTCATAGCTTCAGGCTGCTGCTTTGTGTCTTATTTAAGAACTCAAAGTTGCTGGGAAATTGCCACAGGGACAAGCTGAAATATGGAAAAAGTTGCCAAAGGAGAAGGTTTAAGGTACTTGTCACTGCAAGTTTATGGCTTAAAAAGGCCTATAGATGCTAACCAGGGGATTAAAAACCAGGGTAGGAATTAGCAGAGATGCTAGGAGCCAAGCTGAACCTCAGGCATAGGAGGTAAGAAAGGACAACCATTCACTGTTAACCAAACACTGCTGCCTGAGGTGGAATCAGGGAATAGAGCATTTGAGGGGTGGCCAGGTGCGTGGCTGCTCTGCCACTCTCTGGGTAGCACCAGAAATGCATTTGTCCAGGGTAGGAGTGCTCTGCTATAGGTCATCAGCCCCCAGAAGTGCCAACAGTGCTGTCAGGGGGCCTCCTCCAAGAGCAGCTTCTGGCCAAGCTAGGCGAGAAGCAGGGGCATGAGGAATAGGAGATGTCCTTTCTCTGGGACTGCCCCAGCAATGGCTGATGTGAACCAGCAGATGAAGCAAAGAAGATCAACCATCTACCAGGCTGGGCCACCACAATCTGTCTCAGTTTACCTCTGTGGCTGGACTGGCTCTCAGCCACATTTCTGCAGGAGGGTTTTGGTGCGTGGTACAGACAGAGCACACCTATTCCCCAAAATTAGAAACATTAAAAATATTTTCTTGAGTAGCCCATTCCAATATGTGTTTTTCTAGAAAGATGACTGAAACCTTGCAGGGCACAGACTTGAATTTACAGTCCCCAGTTGATACTTGCATGACCTGAGATGTTGTTGAACCTTCAATAAGAAGATTAGGGTCATTAGTGCCATGTGAGCCATGGAACCATGTGAAGACCAAGCAACTTTTTGGGTTCAGAGAGTGTGTCCTTGTCTCCTAATGCAGCAAGGGCTTGTGTCCGGAGCAAGTTTAAACAAGGGAGAATGACAGAGACAATCACGACTCCAAATGGCTCATTGAGTGAAGTCCCATCTAATCACCATCCTGATTTATGGTTGCACTCAATGATTTTCAAGTTTTTTCAAACATAAACAATTCTGTGATCAATGTCTGAAAAAGCCAGTTGGTGCTGGGAGTTGCTTTCTGTAACCTGGGCTGAAGAGGTCCAGTTCTCCTCCTACAGAGCTGATGAGGACACAGGATTTGTGGGGATTTCATTTCCAGGGTCATCTGTAAAATGAGCATGATGCTTTGGCTTTGGCCTTCTCCTGGCTGGATGAGTTCAAACTCTGTGGCAAGCTCCAGCTGCAGATGCAATGCATCAGCCTTGGTATGCCAAAGCCCGAGGACACAGCAAAACCCCTACACTGGGGCCACCTGAATTAAGGAGAAGGCTACTTTCATTAAACAACTATGTCCATTGTGAGTCATGTATCTGGTAGGGCTAGAAACAGAGGTGCTGTTGTAACTTTGGTGCTGTGGCTTGATTTTTGGATATAGTTTTTCACTCTGCCACATTCAGAGGCCAGCGTGGGCTGTGTGGTGCTCACACCTGTAACCTGACTTGTGGTTTTGACATAGTGCATTGATTGAAATTTTGAAATGTGGAACTTTTATCTAAGAAACTGCATCAGGAATCAATATTTAAGTGAGCAGTGGAAGTTTGGCCTGCTTCCTTGGAAGCAGAGTCTGTCTCCCTGACAGACTGTACCACTACTGTATTTCCTTTGCATGCTCAGTGAACTTATTGCTCCATATGATGTGCCTAATACATCAAAGGAAAACTGCAGCAGTTTGGCTGAGGCACAGACACATGTCTATCCCCTAAGGCTGATCTGGACAAACCACTGGGGTTTGTCTGGACCTCAGAGGTCCTGCGCACACAGACTAGACCAGTGAAGGACCTGCCTATCCGATACTCAGCTGCTGCTGCTGGATTGACTCCCTTGTGGAAGGAACCCTTGTAAGGGGCAGGAGTGGAATGGGGATGAGATTTGATTCTCATTTAACAGCTGCCCTGCTCTCTTTTACTGCTAACTCTCCCTGAAGCTTGTGTGAGGAGGCAGAAGAAAGTGCAAGCCCACTGGTACTGTGAAACCCATTAAGGGCTCTATGCAACCTCCTGGTGACAGGTGCTTTCTGTGCTGTGGTCTGGTGCAATCATCAAGGATTTTTTCTGTCTCCTCCTACATGCCACTCCCCCACCCCTTTCTGCCATGTATCCTGAGCATATACAGTCTTCCTTTCCTCTCTCAGGAGGTATTGCTCAGAGCTCTCTGCTAACACTGTACCTTTCTAGGGAGAAAATCCTTCTTCCTGCCTTTGAAAGAATTAAAGAACGAAACAACGCAGAATAATCCCCCAAGACGAAAACAACTTGCTTCCCTCTGTGCTTGGCAACCTGCACTGATTCCAGGTGAGTGGTTTTATCAGTGAATCTGAATGCATGAGTAAAAGTGGTGCCAGTACCAGGGGCTGAAGCAGGGCAGGAGATTTCCTTGGGCATGTGCATGAGAGAGCGGCTCTCATCTGCCTTAGGACAGGGGGCTGCCCAGTGGGGGGTGCTCTAAAAATGGGACTCTATGGCTCGGGCTGGGGTTAAATGCGTGGTGGGAAGCTTGAGTGAGACAGCCTTGTCACAGGACCTTGGCATGCATAGGGAGCACTGCGGAGAGTGGCACTTGTCCTTCCTGTATTGGACTTAGGCCCCAAACCCACTGCTCAGCTGGTGACCACTGTCATCGTAGAGCTCAGCTGGGCTGACATTCCTGCCTATTGCAGATTCCTCTCGCTTTAGCCGGTGCTCTCTCCCAGAGATGGGTCAGTGGCTAGGCCCTGAGCAGATCTGTTCTCCTCCTGGTTCCATTGTTGTGATAGAAGTTGTCTGGGAGGGAGCTGGCTGACAGGTATCAAGAAACAGAAGTGCCCTACTGAGCAGAAAGCCCTTCCAGGGGCTGCTATAGCAATGCAAAGAAGGCTGAGCTGGGCTTGTGAACGGAAATTTTCGACATAGGCTCTCTGGCTTCACTGCTTTCAGCTTGTACTTCCCTTCCCAAGGGCAAGCAATGGGCCAGGCTGCAAAGGATCTAATAGCATGAGCGGTAAGGATGCCTCCAGCCAAGGGGGGCGTCTATGAACCCTGTGAGGATAGAGATCCTGGTCCTCAGGACTGAAAAAACCCCCAGACAATAGCACAATGGCTGGATTTAATGCTCCTGATCACAGGCACTGAGCTACTGATGGGGGTAACTCAGGTGGGAGTGGAGTCATCTACTCCTCCTTTGCCATCCTTGCAGAGACAATCCCCACAAAGTACCTGTTTTATTCAGCTGGCAGTGAGGGGACGGTAGCTTCTCACTCTGGAGTGCCCCTGGTCTGCCCAAAAGCAAATAGGACTTGAGAACTGCTAACAGCAACTTTCAGACCACTGAGCAGAGTGACATATCCCTTCCTCACAAGCACTGAGCCTCCCCTCCCACCATGTGAGTATGGGCTATTTACCTCCTCTCCCTTGGTGATCAAGCACCAGAAGTCCACCTCGGAAAGACTGGCACAGCTTTTTCAGTGACCTCTTGCATTGCTCTTCCATATTTGCCTAACTGTGCATAACTCTTTCCAATACCTCTCCTTCTACAGAGATTTCTCCTCCTTCTCACACTTTGGGTGCTTCTTTGCTGCCACCTGCGGAGACTTCCCTCACTGAAAATTCTGCTGGTTTTGATGTTGAACATAAAACAGAGTTTCCTTGGAGACAAGAGAAACAGTGGGCTCCAAGTGCTGATTATTTCACAGTCTGACTGGCTTTCAGCAATGAAAACTAAAAAGGGGATTGCGTTAGCAGAGGGAAGAGGGAGCCTGGGGCAGCTGTCATGGAGGGGGACACCTGACATGCTCTTCCAGTGTCATCCCTTTAGCAGCATGGCTTGACCAAGTGCCACGTGCCATGCCTGTGGCAGGATGTGATGGTACAGACTGTACTAAACACTGCTGTCTTGGGATTATATTGGCTCTCTTCCACCAGCCCCTGGAGGCTGGTAAACCTGGGAGAGGGTTTGCAATGGGCATTTCTAATTTGGCTGACTTCTGCTAGTCCCAGGAGTAAAACTGGCTAATTAGATTAACCCCTTTTTATGTTTTTCTACACAGACACTAGCAATAGTGGGACAATGCTGTAAAGCAGCCCCATTTCAGTCATTGTTTCCCATCCATTTGTTCTGAGGACTGACAACTGGGCCTGTACCAGCCAAGAGTTTGAACCCCCTGAAGAATGGAGCTCTCCTCTGCTGTGCTGGACACGCAGATTTTTGCCTCTCTCAGGGCAGGTTATTTAATCATCAGCTGATATCTCTTGGACACATTAGCAATCAGAAAGCTGTGCCACCATGTCGTATGAGGGCAGAGGAAGCAGGCATGGGATGACTATTGTGCTCTGCCTCATGAGAGAGTGGAGCACAGGGCAAGAAGGCAGACAGTCTTCATCTGAAATCTTAGTTATTTTCTCCAATCCCACACAACCGTGGCAAGAGTGCCCTGTAATGCCTATAATGTACATGTCCTGCCAGTGGTCAGGACCTTCCTCTTTCCCAGAGGAGTATCTCACAGTGGATTCACTTAATTGATGGCTCCCACTCTGCTGGGAAACCCCTGGGTCCTCACAGTCTGTCCAACAGCCACAAATGGCACTTGGCTGTTTCAGTGAAGCAGCAATTTCTTGTTTGTCTTTCAGTGCGGTGCAGAAGTGCTGTGCAAGGGTCAGAGGGTGAGAGAAGAGTGGAGAACCAACGATGTCCCTGTGCAAATTATAAATGTAAATCACCTCCACGACACTGCCATAGACAGGATGTGTCAGTGCTGTCTGAAGTCCCATAAAGCTTTGTCTCACAGCACATCAGCAGAAGGAAGGTCACAGCATTGCTAAGGTTGGCAGGGATCCCTAAACATCATCTAGTGCAATCCCCCTGCCCAAAGCAGAGTCAGCCACAGTTGGTTGCTCAGGACTGTGTACAGACAGTTTTTGAATATCTCCAAGAATGGAAAACACCCTGCTAGCCCCTCTGGGCAATCTGCCCCAGTGTTCAGTCTGTCTTGCAGTGACAAAGACTCTCTTTATGCTTAAGAGGAACTTCCGGGTACTTCAATTCATGTCTGCCACCTCTTGTGGTCACTGTACAACACTGAGAAGGGTCTGGCGCTGAATTCTTCACACCCTCCCTGCAGGTGTACATTGATAAGACCTACCCCAAACCTTCTCTCCTCCAGGCTGAGCAGTCCCAGATCTCCCACTCTTTCCTCATGGGAGATACCCCAGCCTCACCATCTCTGCAGTCCTTCAGTGGACTCTCTTCCCTGTATCCATACTGGGAAACACAGACCTGGACACAGCATGCCAGCTGTGGCCTCACCAGTGCTGAGTCGGAGGGGAAGGATCATCTCTCTCAAACTGCTGGCACAAGCATAGCAGAGTTTCTGGATTCTAGTGTTGGTTCCACCTTGGATGTCCTGGGAGTTCTGTGGTCCCAGGGATGATGGACCAGATGCAGGGCCTAAGAAACGGTTATTAGGGGTTTGATGTTGAGTTTTGTCTGGACCATATAAAGTAGTCAGATAGATTTCTTCATCCACCACAGCCTTATTCTGACCATTACCTGGACAAAGCCAGGCCAGAGATCTCTGCAGCCCACCCCCATGCCCAGAACACTTGCTGCTCTGACCTCAGACCTACTGCATATCTCTGGAATGAGGGCAGAGCTGCACACAGGCATGAAGTTGATTTATTTCCCTACACGTAGTTTCTCTTCTTAGCAGAACTGTCTGTTCTCCCTGGTAGAAACTCAATGTATCACTGCTACACAGGACTGACTTCCTCTGGCCAGCACCACTGCCCTGACCTCTTGGGAGATGTTTTCCACATGGAACTGTGCCCTCTCTACAGATCTACACACTATATAGATCTGCATATGCAGATACAACCTATTTCCTCCAGCTCCCCCCAGATCCTGCCTCCCCATGCAGCCCTACTGCCACAGCACTGGGCTCTGCACTGTGCCAACACTGCCCAGTGACAAGCACCACACCCACGGGGCCCTGCAGGGCTACCCCAGCACCATGGAACTTGTAGACTCTCATGAGAGTCTACCTGCCTGCCTAGTGGACAGACTGGATTCATGACCAGTGCATTTCTGAGGCAAGTCTGCCCTTCACCTCTGCTGATAGCCTGAAATGTGCACGGCTCAGGAGGAGCTTGCTTGTGGGCTCCCATGGATGCAAACTGCCTTAATACAGACAGTGCAAAACTTTGCAGCACATAAAAAAAAAAATTATAAATACTTACAGCCTGTCTCTTGATGTTTGAATAACTGAATGGAGAAACATTTCAGTGATGATGGCTTTATAACAGTCAAACTTGGCCGGGTTTTTTCGGAAGCTGAACCTGCCTAACAAAGAAAGTAAGTCATTGAAGACTTTCACAGCAGCTTTCCTAGAATCTGACTTAAATGCAAAATTTCTTCAGCAAGCAACTTGAAATTTGCCTGATTAGTTTCATTTTTTTTCTGTTGTTGTGATGTTGCAATATTTAAGATGTGTATATGGGTTTCTAAATACTAAAAAAAATGTCAACAGTTTCAAGCATTTAATGTTGCAATGTGAAAGCTATATCATTGCCATAAGTGTGATTCATGTCTTGGCATTTTCACTTTATCACAAGACAAAGTTCGAGATTACTCTCACCCTAAATTTCAAACACAGCACTGTACCAACTATAAGGAGAAAAATTAACTCTGACCCAGCTGCCACTCATTCTCTCAGGGATGGAATATTTTCTTCTTTGTCCCCTAATGTCTCCTAAATAATTCCTAGTACTTTCTTCTGTCAGTCTGTGCTTTTCTGTGGTCTTTCCAGTTTCTTTGTGAGTCACTGGAATTAAGAGTTTTTCTTTCTGTGTTTACTGCTTTTCATTTATGCATAGAGCACCTCATTCTTCCTGTCACTTGTGAGCAGATGAACAGCTCAGCCCTTTGCACACTTTCTTTCTGGACCTCACAACTGAAATCTCTGTTGGCAGCCTGTCACCACCAGTGATGATGAAAAGGGGATCTCCCCTTTCATTCCCTTTCATATCCATTGCTTTAAAAACCTGTCATACATGATCCTTGACAAAAGTTTTTAAAAACTCTGACTGATCTGACACTGAGTCCATATCCTTTGTGATGTGGGTTTTCCTTCAACGAGATGCCTTTGAAGATTGCTTTTTACTTTTCCTGCTCTCCCTAGTTCTTCATTGAAACAAGCTGTTCTTTTCTCTGGGAGAGGGGCATGGCCAAAATGTGGGAGGTTGTGTGTCTTTACGAAGCCTGTAGTCAAAGATTACATTCAAGATATTATTTCAAGAAGTTTCTCTGTTGTGTATAATATTTTACTCTCAGATTTTAAGTGTGGAATTTTGTGGGACCAAAATTACATAGTTTGTGAGAAGGGGATGCAAACCTGCCCTGATGTTCCCACATTTGGCCCTCCAGAGGTGTGAGTGTGTCATGGCTATCTCCAGTCTCCCTTCAACCAGAATTTTAATACTTCTATCTTTAAAATATGCTCACAGGAAGATGCTGCACACTGGATGCTTTTCTGATGTTGGCTTTTCTGATGTTGGCTGCTTTAACAGAGACAAAAGATAAAGAGGACAGATGTTCTTCAATGTCCAGTACAAATTGGAACAAATGCATCTCCATTGATTCAGAGAGTCCCTCTCTTCAAGCTCTTTATAAGCTCTTAAGCTCTATTGCACTCGTCTCCCCATGCTGGAAATCTCCTTGGGTAGATGGGGAGATAACCACAGAAAAATCTGCAAAGAGCAGGACAAAATGTAGTGCAGAAGTCTTCCTTCCTCATTTTTCTCTTTCACCCAAATCTGACAGATACATCTAAAATAGCCATAATTCCTCTGTTTACGTGAAACCTCACTGCCAGGAACTAGGCATTAGTTTTGCAACACTGAACTTTCTTGCAAAATATCTTGTGCTCCCTGCTCAGGCCTTGAAGTTACCTCCAAAAATGCTCTCTCAAATATCTCAGTGTTTCTGGCAGAGTGGAGACTGGTGAAGCAGCCACAGATAGAACACCGAGAGAGCAAAGCCACCTTCTTCCTCACAAGAAAGAAAATCCAAGCCATTGGCAAGAGAATTCTTGCGACTTACTGCAGCAGTCTGAGAACTTTCTGCTGATGCAATAGAGAATATTTACACAATTCCAGACAAGTGATGCAGAGAGAATGTGCTGTAGAGGGGGCTGCTCTGTTGCAAAACATGCAGATAGAGAAAGGGAGCAAGTCAGCAAGAGGGTGGGGACATCAAAGGAGCAAGATCTGCTGGTGAGTTCCTTCTGTGCAATAAGTTTTGCTCTAAGAAGGCAGCTGAACACATGGTGCAACATGGAATCTAATGATTAATCCTATACTTTCCCATATCAAAATAGAAATTTCATTTTGTTTGGACAAAAATACATTTTCCAGTGCATGTAGATGGGGAGACATCTGGAGAAAAGATTAGGTGAGTCCTTTTATATCTGTGGGTTCTGCTCCCACCTTCCCTGTACAGGAAATGGTGCCATTGCTGTGGTGTGGTCCATCTCTAAGAAAGGCAAAGTTTGGAGGAGGGGGAGCCCACTTTTCCCTACTCAACATGGGTCTCCTCAGATCACCACAGCAAATGAGAAGTCTGGTTTGTGCGTAGAAAGTCTGTGGTGGGTGATTTTAGAGCCATCAAAGTGACTTTTGACTTCACTAAACTGTTTGGAGTTTTCCACATCAAAGTAAGGCAGCACTTCACATTACCAATGTGTACTGGGTCATTTGATGAAGAGTGGGTGGTTTGGGAGTAAGAAATAGAGCGTCTGGAGTTTGAAAGATTCTCTGGTGGTTCTTCTTTTGGAAGTGATTGCCTCAGGTAGCAATCTGCTCTACTGCAGGCAGCCACATGGCATCCCTGCTGACTGGGAAGCAAGCCAATGTTATTCTAATCCACAAGAAAGGTGTAAGGGAAGACACAAAGAACTACACAAAGACCTGTGAGTCTAACCTCAGTTTGTAGAAAAATTATGGAGAAGGTCCTACTGAATACTACAAAAAAGCATTTGAAGAATAATACCATCTTCAACATGGGTTCACAGAGGAAAAGTCCTCTTTGACCAGTTTAATTTCTTTCTAGGATGAAGTCACACTCCAAGCTGATAAAGGGAAGGTGGTGCAAGCAGTTTTCCTGGCTTTTAGTGAGGCTTTTGATACTGTCCCTCACAGCATCCTTCTGGACAGTTGTCCAGCTGTGGGAGGGGCGAGCTGATGGTGTGCAGTGTGAAGAGCCGGCTGGATGGCAGGGCTTGAATGGTTGTAGTGAATGGGGCTGTGTCTGGCTGGTGAGTGGTCACTGGGGCCTTAACACTGGGGCCAGTACTGTTCAGTATTTTGATCCATGATCCAGATGCAGGAATTGAATATCCCATTAGCAAGCTTGCTGACAATATCAAACTGTGAGGTGCCATTGACTTTCTTGAGGAACAAGAGGCCTCAAAGGAGAATTTTGATGAATTGGAGCATTAGGCTATCTCAGGCATGAAATGGAAGTAGTCCAAGTGCTATTTTCTTTGGCTGGGAGGGCGTAACACTGGGTACAAGTCTAAACTGGGAGAGCTGGGAGACGAGTGGCTGAAGAGCAGAGAAGGACCTGGGACTGCAGATTGGCCTCAGGTTCAAGAGGAGTGAGCAGTGTGCCCAGGCAGCTGAGAGGGCAAATGGCATGCTGGAGACATCACACATAGCATGACCAGCAGGTGCAGAGAGGGGATTATCCCATAGTAGTCAGCAGTGCTGCAGCCTCACATGGAGCACTGTATGCAGGGCTGGGCCCCAACACTGAAGAAGGATGTGAAGGTCCTCAAACATGTCCAGAGGAGGGGAATGGAGAGTGAACTTTCTGGTGAAGAGCTGCAAGGCATGTCCTCCAAGGAGCAGCTGAGTGCTCTGGGCTTGTCTCCTTCAGAGAAAAGGAGGTTGAGAAGCATTGCTTTCTTCAGCTTCCTCAGGAGGGAATGTGGAGAGGGAAGTGCCAGACTGTTCTGTCTGAGATCCAGAGGCAGCACTGGGAATGGTTCAAAGTCATGCCAGGGGATGATCAGATGAAACATTAGAAAGCATTTGAACGTCCAAGCTACAGGACAAGGAGTAATGGCCTGAAACTAAACCACAAAAAGTTCCATCTCAGCATGAGGTAGCACTTCTTTACATTTTCCAGAGGACTGGAACAGCTGCCCAGGCAGGTCACGGAGTCTCCCTCTGGAGGCATTCAAACCCACCGAGGTGTGTTCCTGTGTCACCTGTTCTGGGTGATTTGTTCAACTCTGTATCTGGAAGGCTATAAATGATACAAGTTTATTGTGGGACACAGGGAATTGAATTCATAGTTTCTAAACATATTGTCATTGTTTCTAAACAGATTGTGCCTCCTGAACAATCTCAATGAACTGAAAGAATCTTGCAGTTTCTTTTTCTCATATGTAGCTGTGAAAAGCAGAACAGGCAGTGAAAAGAAGGAAGACAGGCAAAGTTTTCACACAGTCTGGTGTGCATTGTTTCCATCAACAGATAAAAGTGGGGTGGTATAGTAAGGAATGGAATGCTTGACCAAGCTGGAATGAGTGGATCAAAATCCATGGAATGCTGTTTGCTGATCTAAAAGCTGGGGTGACCACAACAGCACTGCAAGGTTCCTGCAGCAAATACCCGTCATCTTTGCCAGTGGCCTTTGCGCTGCTTAGCCTTGGGAGGGCTTAGAGTGACTTGGCTGGGCCACCTCAGATGTGTCTGCTGTTCTGAACCTCATGTAGGCATTAGCATCCATGCAAACAAACCTTCTCTCAGAATGGAAGTTTTTCTGTACCTTCTGTGCACATGACCTTGCAATCTTGTATAACGAAGCAATTGCTCTTTAAGGCAATGTCTTCAGTTCATGATGGGTATCAGTCCAAATGGAAGATACTAGGTGTGTAATTTGTAGAGAATATAGTCTCATTTGTGAGGGTTCTTTGGTTTAAATATAGGATTACAAATGGACTAGCTTTTATTTGACTTGCAACACCAAAGATGGTCTTCCAACACTTGCTGATGTGCTAAGGTGACTGTTCTTCTTTGGTTTCATTTAGGTTTGTATTACCTTTGCAAATTCCTGGGAACAAGAATAATTTTTAGACCTTCCATCCGTCAAGGCACAGTGACAGAAGGAAAATGGCACCTGCATAGTCAGGCAATAATCTTCCTCATTATGTGAAGTGTTGGGTGGCTGGTACCTTCTTGATTTGCCTGTATAGTCTCCTTGTTCTTTTGGTCTGAAGAATATGGAAATAACAGTAAAAACTAAACAGATAAAGTACAGTAGACTGTCCAGGCCTCGCAGCCAATTGGTGATGGAGCAGAATTGGTTCTTTATTTATCTTTTTGGAGTAGGTTTGATTTTAATCTTAGTATTGATGAAGACAGAACACCAGGTTAATCCCATCAGTGGAGTTTGACAAGAGATACTGCTTGAAAGTCCTGTTGTGTTTCAAAGGAAAGTCAGTAGATAAAGTATTATCCTCAGGCTCCATGGAAGGCAAGGGGATAATGTTCCTTTCCACGGAAACAGCCAGCGCCCCTCACTGTCATGGGGAAAGTTGTTGTGGTAGGGACCTGTCCTCCTTGGAGATACATCAGAAATGTTGTTTGCTGCTTGTTTTTGTTTGGAAGAGTTTGTGTATGGGAAAGGGGTTTGTTGCCAGGTGATAAAAATAAATTTAATTCTAAAGTGATCAAACTCCTATGAACAAGCCTGGGTAGCTATGGAGTCCTTTCTGGCTGCCCAGGCCAACATAAGCCACTCCTCAGTGCAGGCTGGCTGCTATGGAGTCCATAGCTTCTCTAGAGGCATCAAAGCAGTAGTGACAAGACCCTGGCAGCCCTTTAAATACTCTTCTCCAAGGCCTGCTCCCTGCAGATGGTCAGAGGATTTCATTAATCAACTTTAAATAAACCTTTGTAAGCAGGCCCCAGGGAAATGACCTAAAGACGAAGGCAAGATGTGCCACAGCTTATGCTTTCCTGCATGACTTCTCCCTGTTCAGTGTAAGCAGAGCTGTGCCTGGAGGACGAAGCAGCTGTGCTGACCATGAGCGAGCAGAGCCACGTCAACAGCCTGTTCCTCAACGAGGATGCAGCCAAGCGGCTCCATGCTGACAGCCGGGTGCAGCGGTTCCGGCAGGCTGTGCAGAAGCGGGCAGCGCGGGCCAAGAAGCGGATGCACAGCATCACTGCTGGGAGTGCTAAAAGCTTCTTCAGGAGGAATGCCTTTGTCCTCTTCACCATTGCTGCGGTCCTACTAGGTACGGAGCTGGTGGCAACACCAGGCACCATTTATAAATATGGGAAAATATTTGTTTATTTTACAAAGATTTTATTTTATCGTAGTGATTTGACTGAGGAGGTGAAGCTGATGAGCTGACAGCTCAAAGTACTGTCCACATGAGTACTTTCATGTGCAAGGTCAAGAGACCTAACAGAGAATATGTATGTGGGAGGGAGTCCTTGTTGATCCTTTCTGGCTGTAGTATAGAAACAGTCTACGATAGAAAGAGTTGGATGGTCCAACTCAACTAATCCTTGTACAAATCATCCAGGTTTCTTCAGAGGCATCTTGTGACTGCAGCTGTAGGCACAAGGGCTTTTCATATTCATCCCACAGCTTTAGCCTGACACGACCAGAACTGCTGCAAATGGCTGTTATACAATGCACACCAAATCTGCAGGTTGTCTCTAGCTTTTGATCCAGGCTATATGTCTCTAACTGGCTGAACTCAGCTTTAAGAGGTGGGTAGACAAAGAATCTGAACTGTGTAATCAGACTTATTTTAGTCTGGGATATCATATCTCTCACCACAGCATTTTGATTCATGAGCTTCCTGGGAACAGACTCCACAAGAGCAACAGACAGGGAACAAGGAGACCTGTGGTTTCGTACAAGGCTCCTCTGCACATTAATATGTCAGAGGGAGAGAGAGCATACCATAAAAACTGGATCATAGCCTTTCAGAAAATGAACATTTGTTCCTTTGGGAAGAGGAGGAACTGAGAGTAGACGAGAAAGAGAAAAGCCACATTGTAGGACTGAGGAACAGTCCACTGGATCACACTGTCCCACTTCCATTCTCATCCTTTGCTGATCCACAGGGATTATCCTGGCCTTCTCCCTCCGGCCCTACCAACTGACCTATCGCCAGATCAAGTATTTCTCCTTCCCTGGTGAGCTGCTGATGCGTATGCTCCAGATGCTGGTTCTTCCTCTCATTGTCTCTAGCTTGATTACAGGTGAGAAGTGCTTTCTGCTGCTTTCTGCCAAGACAATGGTCAGCTAAGATGTTATTTGGGTACCTCTTCGTGACCCAGCTGGAGGTGCTTGGATTAGCTTGGCTGGTGGTGACAAGCCTGAATCTACAGCCATAGTGAACATGATACACACGGAGACCCCTCTGGCTCAGTAGTTGTGTAGGGAAGCAGAAGACCTTGTGCTTTCTCAGAAGACTGGAAAGAACACAATGCAGTGGTTCCAATGCCCAGCACTGAGGACTAACAAGGATTTAATCCTACATAACCTCAAATGTCTCCAAGTTTGTTGCCCAAGTCAGCTTCAGGTTTCCTCCAGCCAAGAGAAGTCTAATTTGTGTCAGTCCAAAAGGATTGAAGCTGATCACTGGCTGGAGGGCTTGTTTCACCCAGATCCTCAAGGAAGACATGACAGACAGCCAAGCTTTCAGAGAGCAGCAAGGTGTTCCACCTGCTGAAACATCCCAACATTAGGGACTGAAAGACTCAATGTACAAGGAGGGGATTATTTCCCTTCTGAGAGCTTTTAAAGAAAATTGCTGCATTCCCAAATGCAGACTAAGATCCACCAGTGCTATGCTTCTTCATGACCACAAGCCACATTCATCCATATCAACATCACCCTGAAACTCTAAATTCTGTTCCTTGTAGGCTGTGCTTCCTAGAGACCCTAGCTCCCTGTCCAATACATGCATGAGCCTTGCACCCTGTGAATCTTCCTCAAGCTTTCCCTTTCTCTCTAAGACGATAGGCTTCCTCACCTTATCTCTCTGTGTGACACTCCAGGAATGGCCTCACTGGATAGCAGAGTCTCAGGAAAGATGGGGATGCGGGCTATCATCTACTACATGGTGACCACAATCATAGCTGTCTTCATTGGCATCTTCATGGTGATCATCATACACCCAGGAAAAGGATCTAAGGACAAACTTCACCGAGAAGGCAGAATTGAGCAGGTGCAGACAACAGATGCCTTCATGGATTTGGTGAGGTAGGTAAACAACATGGTCCCATGTTGACACCGTATCAGTGAGATTACATTCCTCCATGGAATGTCCTTTTGAACTATCACAGCTTTGGGCATACTGTCTTGGGGAAAGAGATTAATGGCTGAGCCTTGGCAAGCCTACTACTTCTAGCTTAGTCTAGCTAGCTGACTTTGCCATTCCAAGACTGAGTGCTTGGCCTGGAGTCCAGCCCTTCTCCAGAGGTATTAATGTAAGAGGTCATGGCGTGCTCAACAAAACAAATAATGAAAACCATCAATGGCTACCTACCTTTCAGAAATTCACCCAGCAAAGGCTACTCCAAATATCCATCTTCAGTCACCAAAGGAAATCAAGGAAGGGGTTCCCAAGACATTGCCTCTTCTTCCCTTGCTGTGACCTTACTCAGTGAATTGCAAAGCTGTACCATCTCAAGTGGTATAAAGCCATGTCTTTGAGGTACAGGATAACAGCTCACATGACAGCTGTAGAGGTGAGGCTGAGAGCAAGGCAGTGTATTAAACATTGCAGTATGGTATTGTTTCAAGGTTTGGTTGGGTTTGATGATAGTTTTACAATGTACCTATATCCCAGGGCAGTATGTGTGTCATCTCTTTCCACATACCTGAATAACCTTCTGGAGTCTGAAAACATGCAGTGGAAGTCTGACAAGTTGCAAGAGGTGCTGGGTCCAGATCAGCATATTCCCTTCTTCTGTCAGTCAGACTGAAAGCACATAAGTGGACATTGTGAAAGTTGTGACCTCAGACACTGCTCCAGGACCAAGAAGTTGGCCAGGAGGCCCGTGTTTTCTTCCTGGTTCAACAGGACAATAACCCTTTCCATGTTTTATTTACTGCAGGAATATGTTCCCGCCCAACCTGGTAGAAGCCTGCTTCAAACAGGTATGAAATCTCATCTTTGTACTTTGTGCCCTGGACCATGGTCCTATCTACTTTCTCTGAGGGATGGAATAGCACTTTATTACCCAGGTCTGACTGCTGCAGGAGGCACTGCAGATGTTAGTCTGTATTATAGCATCCCCCATGCAAGCTTTTCAAACTGTCTGTACATGGGGGCTTCAACCTCCATCCCATCCCACAGAGGCAGGAAGGGTTTGCATGATCACAGGTAGCAGGCTTGGACTGGCAATGATATGGAACAGATTCTTCAAGAATCTGTTTTCTGCAGTGCTAGTGCCCTTAGAAGCAGCACAAAGAGTTATCAGAGAAGCTAGAATATCTCAGTCCTAGTGTCATGAGATGCTCTAATGGTCTCTTTTGACCTTCTGCTCTATGAACTTTCTGAACTTTCTGGTGAAAGCACTACACTGGGGACCTTGAGAACAGGCAAAGCAAGTTTCCCACACAGCTCAGCAGCAACTTGCAGTACTCTCCTTACTTTAAGAAGGGATGTAAGAGCCTAGCATGTATCCTGATCATCTGATCATAGGGCCTGTGAGTGCATTTGATAATCTGTGTCTTTTCAGTACAAGACTCAGTACAGCACCAGAGTCTTCACCAGAACCATCCTCCACAGCAGCAATATCACAGCAGGTGTGACAACCACTCAGATCCCTGCGCCTGAGAATTTCACCAGCATCATGGAGAATGCCACTCATGGCCTGGGAACCATCTCCGAGGTGCTGACCTTTGAAGAAGTCATTCCCATCCCAGGCTCAGCCAATGGGGTGAACGCGCTGGGGCTGGTAGTGTTCTCCATGTGCTTCGGTTTGATGATCGGCAGCATGAAGCAGAAGGGACGGGCCCTGCGGGAGTTCTTTAACTGCCTCAACGAAGCCATCATGAGGCTGGTGGCCATTATCATCTGGTGAGGAGCATGGCCGGTTGGAGCAGGAGGTCTGCAGGTGCAGTTTCCATTGACATGATGAGAAGTGGGGTAGCTTTAAGGATTTCGTGCACAAGACAGGAAAAGCAGATGGGCACAGCTCTACTTTGGCTCCATCAAGCTGGAGGGAAAAGTCTGGATGGGATATTTGTTCACATTTCATTTCCTGTTCTTTTTGGTTTTGCCATAGAAATATCAGGTACACCAGGACTTGCTTTTCTTGAGGCTTCTGGAAACATCCTTGGAAGACCAGAGAGCTGGAGTGGAAGATCTCTTAGCCTTACCAACAGGAGTAGGGTGTGAGGCTTTCTCACCAAAACCTTTCCTTCCAGCTGTGTTCCAGGAGTCTGACTTAGCTATGAATCACAGTAACCCTTTGCCCCTTTCCTGCTTTCAGGGTGGCAGCTGTATGCAGTAATGCAATCGCTCTGAGAGCTGAGCTGGGTTGGGAGGATCAGCTCAAAGTTACTGCCTTTCAGTTTGAGGTCTCCAAGACCATGACTCCTCTGAAGTTCAGCTGCTCATGACTTTCTGTGTAAGGCTGCCTTTGACACACGGTCCAGACAAACAAGGCATTGCTGAGACAAGTCTACTCTAGAAGGCAGCATTTTACCAAATATTGTTATCTTAAGCTTTTTACCCAGTTAAGGCTCCAAGTTTTGTCAGGTACTGCAAAAGAGGGCAGATGCAGATCTGGCAGAATACATGCAAATGTCTGACAGGGAAGAAATCTGTCAGCCTGGCACCCTCTCCCATTTTAGATCACTCCAGCTTCCTTTCCTTGGTCTTATAAGTCACAGTCTTGTATCTCAGAACAAAATCCTGAGCACAGCAGGACAGGCCTTACAGAAAAAGGCACAAAGGGGAAGAATATCCCTGAGCTCATAGCAGATGTTGGGCAGCCCCATGCCCCCAGGATCTTTTACTCCATGTTTGAACCAAAACTTGGGGTTTTGCTTTCCTAAGAACAGGTAAGACTTGCCTGAGAGCACAGAAGCAAGAGCATGAGCACAGTGGAACAAGTAGACCTGCACACTACTTCAGAGACCTTCAACACCCCTCCTTAAACCTCCCTTTAGATGAAGGAAGGCAGGGTGTTTATGTATAGAACATTGGTAACACTTGGGACCCTCCCTGTGCATGCCTGCCTGTAGCCACAGCCTGCAGACCATCTCCCAGGAGCTTGTTTTTCCAGGGGAGATCTGGTCACTGGCTGCAGCCAAGGATGTGTTCTAACAGGAAGGTCAGAGGAAATGAAATATTTATTAAATCCTTTCCTGAAACTTTTCCAAATCTCCCAGGCTAAGCATGTGGATCTCTGAGCCTTGTGCATGAGTTGCATGCTAGCTCTTGAGCTGCAGAAGCCCAGCCCTGAGAGGTGTGGCCATGGAGCCGGAATTTTTTTTGGCCCAATTAGTATATTAGTGCCCATTATTCTCTCCATATCTGACTTATGTCTTCTTTTCTGTGGAGCCTCACTGCTGTTGTCAGCTGCATTGTTATGGAGGGGGGGAAAAAAGACATGAGGAATGGAAAAGATAGCAGGGTGCCTCAAAATGGGCTTTTATATGAGCCATGGCTGCTTTTATAGGTGTTGGTGTGCCCAGTCCTTGTTACACCAGATCTGGAATCCTTAGATGTTCATATTCCCTAAATGTGAGCATCTGAAGACAGCAAGGCTGATATCCCAGAGCCTATAGGACACTTTTGCTTTTACTCCCCGACTCCCTGTTTCTCCTGTGCTTTCCTGTGCCTTTCAGGGGAAAAAAATGCTGTTAGGAAAGGAAGGGACTCTGAAGGTTTCTCTACATAACCTTCCTTATCAATTCTCCAAGGAGTGTTGTAGAAATGTAAAAAACCCAAAAGGAGGAGGAAAACATGCTGCCCATGCTGTGTGCAAAATAGAGTGCTGGGGTCCCCAGGCATGCACCAAGAGCTGATTTTTGACCATGGGATGAACAAGTCCCAGCTCTCTCCAGGTTTCTAGAAAAGAAACCAGCAGTATAATTCAGTGATTAGGCTCAGTGAGCACTTTTGATATGCTGGCTTATTGGGGATTTATTCAGGCAGCATGTGTTAAAGCTGGTGTGAAAGTGTGGGAGCCAGTCCTGACCATTGGCCTTGTGTTTGTGCCACAGGTATGCTCCAGTTGGGATCATGTTTTTAATTGCGGGCAAAATCCTGGAGATGGATGACCTAGCAGTGATGGGAGGCCAGCTGGGAATGTACACGCTCACTGTCATCGTTGGACTCCTCATTCATGCCCTTTGCATCCTGCCCCTACTCTACTTCATTGTAACTCACCGAAACCCCTGGGTGTTCATTGCAGGACTCCTGCAGGCTCTCATCACAGCCCTGGGCACCTCCTCCAGGTACGATGGCCACGTAGGAGTGGGGTTTGGGCTGATTAGATACTACATCTCAGCACTCCATTGCTCTCAATGCAGCACTGTGGTCTCACAATTTCTAGCACTAGCAGCTTTTTGCAGTGGACCAGCCAAACTCATTTGGGAGTGGGAAGGTTCCCACTGCCCTGCTCAGTAGCCCTACTCACATGACCAGCTCTGACCATCACTGAATGGCCCATATTCCTCCTGACCAAACACAAGGATGACTTTGCTTACCACTGAAATGCTGAGCTCAGGACAAATATCCTGCTGAATCACAGCATTATTCCACATGCACGTATCTCTCACATACATGTACTTGCACACTTTTTCACGTCTGTCTCTCCCAGGCACACAGACTCTATGCAGCTGTCACTAACTTCCCAGAGACCTGGGCAAAGGCATCAACGCCAGTATGTTCAGTGACTCACACTGCCATGTCACAAAGCCAAAGCAAGGGATGGTAGGTAACTGTTGTTCCACTAAGTGCTATGTTTCCTGTTATATTCATGTCCTAGCAAGTACATAGCAGGCTCTTCCACATACATTCTCATACCCAAACACATAGCATTTTTCCTGCTCATGTTCTCTTTCAGAAACAGTTCTTGGTTTTCTCTGCAAGATATATTCTCAAACATGTGTCATTCTTGTCTTATGGACTGAGAGGGATGAGAAAGGGCTCAAGTTTTATTTAATAGCAGAAAAAGGAATTCTGGTCTTGAGGCTCTGTCCTATGTACCTTGAATCCTCCTTCTTTGGTGCTATACCGGCATCATCAGCCTCAGGGTTATACAACCCTGTCCCAACCCCCTGAGAAAAGCCATGTCAGAACGTGCAACTGCAGCATGCATCATATCTGAGGAAGCCTTGCTTAGACTGTTCTTTCTCCTAGCAGCTTCTGGACTCTGGCTCACATGGCAGGGTGAAAAAGCAGGTGTGTAAGGTCATAAACCAGGCAGAGGCTTAGTCCTTCTTCTAAAGTCAGCATACATGCAATTCATGTGGTTTTGTAAATTCCTTTCAGCTCAGCGACTCTGCCCATAACCTTCAGGTGCCTGGAAGAAAACAATGGTGTGGACAGGCGCATCACGAGGTTTGTGCTGCCTGTGGGAGCCACAATTAACATGGACGGCACTGCTCTGTATGAGGCCCTTGCAGCCATCTTCATTGCACAAGTGAACAACTATGAACTTGACTTTGGGCAAATCATCACAATAAGGTGACTTTTGAAAGAGTTTTGGGACTACAAAAAGGGTTTCAGTTTTGTTGGCTTATCTGAGGTGTGATCAGGTTCTTCTTTTGCTCAGAAGAGACAATAAGGGAAAAAAAGTATGGGAAAGAAGGGTTGTACTACAGCTCCAGGTGTCAAAGCAAATGTGCACACCATATCTTTGAGGCTCCACCTGAGCCCTTCATGCATGTCCAGGTCTTAGGAAAAGCTGTGGTGTGCAGTCTGTTATGAGGGGGTGTCTGGCAGGGGCAGCCTGGCATTGTGTTGATGTCCCATGTGTCACCATCCTTCTTGGTGACCACGGCAGAAAGGCTGCCAAGACAATGATGAGTTTGAGCTACTTCCTGACATTTCCACAAATGCGACCACCTCTTTTCTTCCCTTTGCTGATAGCTCTGCTTTCCCGTTCCCTCCAGCATCACTGCCACGGCAGCCAGCATTGGAGCCGCAGGTATTCCCCAGGCAGGACTGGTGACAATGGTTATAGTGCTGACATCAGTGGGGCTGCCTACTGAAGACATTACACTGATCATCGCTGTGGACTGGTTTCTGTAAGTTCCTTGCTCAGCAGGCATGCACTGCTGTGCATTCCTGCCAATGCTTACAGACCTTGTCTGTACCCCTGATTTCTCTGCAAAAAGCAGGCTCACTAACCTGTACCATTAAGCTTAAAACACACCTGTATCCCTGAGACCTTTGCACAGTAGCCCACTTTGCCCATGCTGGAGTCTTCACCATGTGCTTCAGTGACTTAAGACATCAGAGGTCACTTGCTGATCAGCCTGGTGACCAAACAGAATGTTCTCCATTTGCTTTATTTAAAATGCACCCAGAAATTATCTGCAGAGTCATAGGGAAAGGTTGTGCCAATAATAAGCAAATCCACACTACAGGAAGATAGTTCTGGGTTACTGAAAGAGGGATAAGACTGGGCTGTACAAAGTTGAAGAGTGCTTACATAGGTGCAGCTAGTCAGCCACACTGCTACATTTCAGCTTCCTTCCCCTTTTAAATAAAATCACTTGGGACAAGTGATTTTATAGAAGTGCTCTTAGGAACCAGATTGAAGAATGCATTTGTGCACTGTCCCACCACTCTGTCTTCTCAAACACCAAAATCCTGACAGATGGATACACTGTCAGTGTTTCCTGTTCTTCTGTATCTTGTATTGATGGTTTGTAGCCAAAGCAGCCAAAATCTGCTCCTAGCCATGGCTGACCAGTTGGAAACAGTTCTGCAGAACACCTTCACTTCTCTTGTGGATTGTGCATAAGAGCAAATGTGGCTGGGAAGAGCTCTGCCTCCTGATAAGCCAGGTTACTTCTTGTTCTTACTCAGAGTAGATTATTTCAATCAGGTGCCACTGTTACCACTGAAGGATCTGATGGGACGCTGGACTGGTGACAGCTTCAGCAGCTCTGACATACTGTCGTGGTTGTGGAGAATATGTCATTGCAAAGGGTCTTTTAGATGTGCTGTTTTGCACAAAGAATCTGGTGCCTTGTCTTAACGCACACTGTCCATGCTGAGGAAATCTGCATCCACAGCAGTGCTGTCATAGGTTTGCACCAGAATTTCAGCACTTTTTGTAAAACAAAATGCAACTGAAGTGAAACAGATGTGGTGAGGCCATCTGAGTCTGTATC
>VYZR01009238.1:30113-45070 GCA_013400675.1 Oxylabes madagascariensis | reverse complement strand
TGGAAAGGACAGTGCCCATGTAGAAACAGAGCATCCTTCCTCTTCATTTGTGTCAAGTCCAAAACTTTTCAGTAAGAAATTGAGAATGCAATAAAACAGGAATGAACGTGAAGCTTGAGCTCAAGGATGTCAATCAAGGAAGGCTCTCTGGGAGTCATTTTCCTGTCAGTGTTGAAGTATCCATTATTAGAATGACTTGGAAAGTAGAAAAAATTGCACTGATGATGTTTCTTGAAATAATCTTCATCCCCTTAGCTGCTACTATGAAACTGTATTTCATTTTTCTCTCTGATTTTTCAGGGACCGCCTTAGAACAACTACCAATGTCCTGGGGGATTCTCTGGGGGCTGGCATTGTGGAGCATCTCTCCCGGCATGAGCTGGATGCCCAAGACTGCGAACTTGGTAATTCTGGGATAGAGGAGAAAGAACAGCTCTCCCATCTGGTTTGCCCACAGAATGACACCCACAGGCACTCCAGGAGGGAGACAGCACTGTGAAATCGGGCAGCAGAGTGCAAATTAATGCTGTAAAAAGTGAAAACTTGAAACAGAAGTCCAGAGTGGAGGACAGAGAAAGATCCATTGTGCAAGACACTCACTTTTCTATTGCCTCTGCCACATGCAGTCTTTCCTAATCCTGTTGCTCCCCTATTTCTCTCTGACTGGCATTAAAGAGGAGAAAATTAAACTGCAAACAAAGCTTGATATAGTCATTCTTATGAGGCCAAACAGTTAGACCTCAGTAAGGAAGACCCAGTGAAGGAGCTGGACTAGGAGCTCCTTTATTTCTGAACTAAGTAGCCAGGTGAGTCGGGAACACCACCATCTGTGGACTGGCACCAAAATGTTGCTGTAATTCTGTCCTGCAAGACACAGCTGCAAAGTCTTCACTTGGTTAGTACCTTTACCCAAACAAGCTTTTAGCATTGACCTCCTTGCTCACAGTCCTGGTGTTTGCACAGATACACACTTGACGCTCCTTGAGAGCTCCACTGGCAACATGTTTGGTTGCAGACACTAGAGTCACCTACCTCCTGAAGGAATGTGGGATCATACTGCAGGGATGGCTGGCTGGTAGCACCAATAGGGTCAATAGGCTTCTCACTGGAAGATCCTAAAGGACTGTGAAAGAATCAAACAGTTAAAAATTTTATTATAGCCATTGTTCAGTCTTGAAACAGCTCTCCCCTCTACCAAGCTCTGTCAAAACCCAGTTAGCTTCATTTCTCTTTAGCGAGCTCTTCTCATCCTGCTGAAACCAGGAGGGGAAACACAAAGTTTAAGAACCATTTGCCCATCTGAGCAGCTGAGTGGTATATCCATGCCAGGAATGACTCCCTTCCAAGCCAGATTTGCTCAGAAAACAGTTTCACTCCTCATCACAGGATTCCTAAGGAAATGATTCCTGTTCTCATCTCTGCCTATTTTCAGAAGCAACTTCCCCTCAGTCACATTGCTCTAGAACGTGCTTTCAAACACCTCTGTCTTTATACAGCTCCTTATCTTTTATAGGCAAAGCCAAATCACTTCCTAGCACTTGCACAAATTTGCCAGATCCCAGACCTAAAAATTCAGGATATATTTTTTGATTCCTACCAAATGGAATTCAGCTTCTGTTTAACACACCTGGACATAAGCCCAAATTACATCCAAATTACATCCTTACAAATTACATCTGAGAGTCTAAAGACAGAAGTAGGGCCCTCCTTCATGCATGCTCTCTCCCCCTTCCCTGGCATCTCCAGGAATACAGCTGGTATCTCTCACATCAGTGAACAGGACCACTAGGACTAATTCCATAACATCCAGGTCCATGAACATCCAGAAAATGAATGTCTATAACTCAACCAGGAATATGTTATGGATCCACAATGTTGGGGCTGCTGCAGTGTAGCTGTCCTGCTTTTGACAATGGCTAAGAGCAGGAATAGCAATGAGCAGCCTCCTGAACCACCGAGGAGCTATCTAAAGTGGGCAGCTTTCAGTTGAGGTCTGCTCATTATTCCCAACCCACCACATCACTTACATCTCTCTACCCTGGCTTTACACACTGATGTTTTTCATCCCTAGCCATAGCCATACACTCAGAGGTGCACATCATGGAAGGAAGACCTCAGAGGTATTGCTGGAGTCAACTTTGCCAATCACAACAGCACACCTGCCCATGCTGCCCTCCCCAGCACTAACAAAGCTTCCTCAAACGTATTTCTTGAGATGTTGAAAGCCAGGTCTTGAGGTTCTTTTTAGTTGTTCAGAAACTGCACAGTTATATACTGGTGCTGCCACATTCCACATCCTGTAGGCAGAGTATTCTATTTTTATGGGCTGGATAATTATTGGGAACCTGAGATAAATGCACAAATGCATCTCTTTCATGTAAGACTGGTAGCAGAACAGGGTAACTAGAAGTGTATGGTAGTTCTGTTTAGCAGTGGCTAGCTCCAGACTGTAAGGCAGCAAGTTGTTTGCTGACTGTGGAAGGCAGGTTGCTTATTTTGACAAGAGATCTACTCTAGCAGAAGGCAAGTGAGATAGATAACAGATGATTATCCTTCTCTTTGTAGCACTTTCTAAATCTTGTTTGAATACTTTTGTAATGTCTGCTCTTCTCCTTTCTAGACTAAACAGATCCCGTACATATCACAGGTAATAACCATTCATGTTCCTCTGCTCTGGACTTTCTCCTTGCTGTTCCACATCTTTCTTGAAGTGGAATGACTAAAATTTGACACAACAATCCAACCAAAGATTTATTATTACTAAGCACTGAGGAAAGAATATTTCCTGTACGTTAAGATTTAGACCTTGGACTCATGTTACCATGGTTGTTAGCAGGCTATGCATCAGATGATCAGGATGACTATCCCTGATGCATACATACAGTGAACTCAAGTCTGTTCATCTTATCCTAACTCTTAGCAAGGTTAGACTCTTACTTTGATGAGATGGCTCTATCTGAGGACTGGATCTTAATCAAAGGGTTTTCAGATATACTGCATCAGCTTGTATCTATAGTGAGATAAGGCAGCACTATCTTATCAGTAACACTGCTCAGCTGATGAGTCTAAACCTTCATAAAGAACAGACCTGCTTATAAAGCCCAATGAAGTGCTTTATTTTTTAACAACAGCATGATAGCATTGATCCTAGTCTAGTGGTAATACATGATCATTCCCCTATCATTTTAAGCAGGACTGCTGCCTATCAAGCAACTTCCCAGCCTGTGTTTGTAAAGTTGATTATTACTATTGAAGTATAGTAATTTCAATTTGTCCATATTGAACTGCTTCTTGGTTTTCTTTTCATTTTTTTTCAGACTATCTGTCCAACTTTTCAAGAAAACATTGAATTCTAATCCTGAAGAGACTTCCTGTATAAAAAGGGCAAACTGAAGGATGAATCAGAAGATTGTTGGATTGGATTCTATCTCAAATGGGAATTAATTCTGGGAAGTCCTATAGCTTGGGTTACACACACAGTCATACTAGATTGGTCACAATGGTCCCTTCTGGCTTCATAATATATGCACGTGCTTTCTGGCTTAGAAATATTGCAAAGGGTCTTTCCAGCCCAGTCGTTTCTAAAAGCTATCTGAAAGGATTCTAATGATACTATAATAAAACTCAGCAGGAGTTTAACCTGTTTTCAGTTCCTGTTAGCAGACATAACACAAAAGGGACTCTCCATACCACATTGCATCCACATGTTCACAGATGTTCCCACAAAGCAGTACACACCAAGCCTTGCCATTTGTGATTTCCTGCTTTCCACACAAGGTTAACAGAGCGCAAACAAGTAGAGGCCTCATTTGCCAACAATACAAACCAGTCTTCCTTTGGGAGTTTCAGAATTCAGTTTATAGCTTTTAGCTCTGGTGTTTACCCATGTTGTTAACCAGATTATGATTGGGATTATCTGTTTACAGTACCTGAACATCAAAGTATTGTCAGACATTTGCATATATTTACATACATATATATGCATATATATGAAAGGGGTGCACGTGTGCAAGCATATGTATACAGAGTCAAATTTTTTGTTACTAATCCAAGAAGGAAAGCCAATATTACAGTCTCACTATGTATAAAGCTGCATATTTCATTTTGGTGCCCATCTTGATTTACTCATTTAACTCCATACTTAAAACAAAAAACTGAGGCTGTTCTACTTCATTCCAGAAATGAGTCTTTCAAAGCCAGATTTCCCAGAAAGGAGCTCAATGCATGCCAATTTTGACTTGTACCTGCTGGAGATGAAATGAGAACTTCTTAATGTATAGAAAAAAATCTCCACTGTGTCCTTGTCTGTACACATCCCAAAGACCCCCATCCACACTGTTTTGGCAAAGGCCAAGCTTTCAGAGATCAGTCAAGAATAATAGAGTATTTGTACTCCTTCCAAATCCAGTGCTGATCTTGTACTAACTCAGCCTTCAAAACTGGATAATTGAATGATATTTTATAATTTTATCCACTGTCTTTTAAAATTACCAGATATTTTTGAGCTTATACAGTCTTTACTGCAGTCCTGCTGCTTCTTGCAGAAACTTCTAAAGTTTCTTCTGTATGCAAACAGATCTCTTCCTAATGATTACAGATGGGATGAAACAGTGTTATCTCAATGCGTAAATAGACAAGTGGATAAGGACATAACTCTTCAATACTAATTTGAAGAGAGAAAATGCAGGAAGAATATGGATTTTCAGTTAGGCCATGTGTCACTTTATGTTTGTGATACATGCACATTATTCCAGGATTCAGAGCTGCCCATGAAAACTTACCTGAAATTGTATGTCCTCTGCTCTACCCAAAGAAAAACTGGAAATCAGTACTGTACAATGTGTTCATGGCATTCATGGCATTCATGCAGTTTGACTCTGTTAATTCCTGAGGGCTTTTTCTTCATGCAGTTATTTTCAGTGTTAATACAGATACTTTCCATATTTGAAAAATAAAGGGAATTTTTTCCACAATACTTTTCCATGATGGTTTTTTCCTATTATTTTTTCTCAGGACTGTGACCTTCCAAAGTCAGAGACACCAGTTTTCACATGATGGATTATACTTTCTTATCTCTGTGTGCCTACCTCATGGGTCAAATACTAATCTCAGATTTTGACAAGGCCTTTCCCTAAAGCTTCTTCTTTGATGCCATCTTTGGCATTTGTCCATAAACTCACAAAGCTACATGAGGTTTGCTTCATCTGCACCAAACAGCACTTAGGCACATACTTCCACCTGGAAAATCCACCCCCAAAAAAGGTTATGTGGAAGAGGTCTCAGAGGCTTAAACAATAATGGGTTTATGTTACTTGCTGAAATGTTGCATTAATGGCATGACATCTGCACAAAGTTAAAGCCATTTGTTCTCCCTTTGATATCCCTTTTTCTTGTCTCCTGTTCCCTAAGGGACAGAAATCAAGCTGAATAACAGGGCTGCTGGGGAGAGGGCATCCCCAGTCCCATAGCACCCAAGAAAGGCAACAGCCCAGACTCAGAAGTCAGATCATAAGACAACAGCAAGTGATGAGCAGATCTGAGGTGTAGGTTCCCAAGGGAGGCTGCCCTGGGCCATTAAGGCCTAACAGTCCACTTGGGGCGCATCTGCAATGTAGTCTACCCCTCCTGCTGCCCTCCCAGCCATGCAGACTTCTGTGTGGTACCACCAGCTTGGCTGAGGGGTCTCTGAAGATCTCCAGTCAAATCTCTCTGCTCAGAGCAGAAGCAACTTGAGCAGGCTGCTCAGGACTTTGATTGGATTTTGAACATCTCCAAGGATGCAGGTTCCACACACTCAATCACCCCCATTGTAAAAATGCTTTTCTTTGTTTAAATAGAATTTCTTGTCTTTTGACGTGTGCCCATTACCTATTGTGTTTTCACCAAATACCACTGAGACAAGTCTCAACCCTCCCTTGAATCTTTAAATTTAATTTAATCTATCAACAAGATGGAAGTATGGGCTGACAGGAAGATCCTGAAGAAATGCAATGTCCTGCACATGGGGAGGAATAACCTCATGCACCAGGACACACGGGGGGCTAACTTGCTGAAGAGCAGCTCTGCAGAGAAGGACCTAAGGGCTCTACTGGACCCTGAGCTGAACCCAAGCCACCGCTGTGCCTCTGCCTGTCCTGGTGAGGTTCAGGGACGGGAGCTTCCCCTCAGCACTGCTGAGGCCAGGGCGGGCGAACTGTGTCCAGCTGTGGGCTCCCTACTACCAGCGGCACGGACACGCCGTGGAGAGTCCAACGAAGAGCTGCAGAGATGATGGAGGGACTGGACACCTCCCCTGAGGAAAGGCCGGGGGAGCTGGCACTGCTGCTTGCTGAAGGGAAGGCTCGGGAGTGTCATAAATGTAGAGCAATACCTACCTAGGGGAGGCGTGAAGACAGAGCCAGGCTCTTCTCAGTAGTGCCTGGTGACAGGACAAGAGGCAATAGGCACAAAAAGAAACACAGGAAGCTCCCTCGAAATATCAGGAAAGACTTTTTTACAGAGAGGCTGTCGGAGTAGCGGCACAGGGTGATTACAGAGATTATGGAGTCTCCATCCTTGGAGATGTTTCGGGAGCTGTCTGGGCAGCCGGCTTGGAGGGAACCGAGGAAGAAAAGGAAGGTTGGGCAGCGGCGCAAGCCACACTCATGCCTTGCCGCGTTCTTCCCTGTGGCACTCGCCCGGCCGGGGCCGGGCCCGGGGCTCGAACACGCGCCCACGGGCGGGCTCGGACGTGCGCGCCGCCACGCGACCCCGTGCGAGCGGGGCTGGCGCTGCCGGGAGGGCGGAAGTGAGGCGCNGCGGCGGCGGCGGCGGCGGGGCGGACAGCGGTGGGGCCGGGCCGGTCATAACGGCGTTGACGCCGCTGCTCGTCCCCGAGCATTTCCCCAACGTGCCGCTCATCGCCGTGACGCGCAACCCCGTCTTCCCGCGGTTCATCAAGATCATCGAGGTGAGCTGCCGCTGAGCCCGGCCTGGGCGGGAGCTGCCGCTGCCGCAAGGAGCCGGGGCCGCGGGCGGGAGGTGCTCTGGGCTGGCTCGCCCAGCTTTGCGGCCTCGGGCGGGGGTCCCGGGGTGTTATCACCCCTGGCCGTGCGGGAGTCACCGGCTGACCCCACCGCTGGCGGTGCCGCGTCTCCGGGCCGCTCTCTTTGCCTTGGCATGTTCCTTGAACTGCAAGGCAAGGCAGCCTCCTGCGTGACCTCCACAGACAGCTGCTGCTTGGCCTTAGCTCGAGCTTTGTAACCGGGTCCTGTCGGGATAGCGGTTTCTTTTGGGCCAGTTGAAGTTTCAGTTATTGCGTCAGCAGCTCTGTTTCTAACAGAGAAGGTCGGCGATTCACACACACACTCTCGAAGTTCGCTGTCATTACGTTCTCTGATGAAGGTTAAGCAAACCTTTGTTGTCCTTGTTTCGGCGCCGTGGGTTGGTGTCAGAGCACCGAGACTCGTGTTGGTGAAAGCAGCAAGCTGTGAGCTGCAAGGAAAAAGTGGGAGTTCGGTGTAGAGCAGTACAGCTACGGTGGGAGAGGGTGCTGAGGAATGGGGATGGCAGTCACCATTTCAGAGTGTGATCTTTTCCCTCTGCACCCCATAAGGATTTTAAGAGTCACACTGATGTGTGACTTGAGCTTACAGGCTAGAAATACTTTTTCCTCCTGAAATGAAACCCATTCTGGAAAAAGTACTGGTAGTTTTTTTCTCTGGTGTATTGCCAATCTGATTTTGAAGTAAATGTAGTACGAAATAAACCGATATTTTCTTGTTCCTGTAGTATTATTTAGCATAATGTTATTTCTACTGTAGTGTTTTTCTGCATGTCCAGATCTAATATGTGCAGCTTCTAGTGTCTTTATAGATGTGTCAGGGGAAGGAGAAGATTATATATTATTAAGAGCATGCAGTCATATGAGACTTATGTACAAAAGTCGTCAATTTCAATGCGCAGGTCAACAATGTCTCACAGAATTGTTAAATGTTCTCTTTTATCCTGTGAATTCATTGTTCTGCAATTTACCTGACAAGGTCAAGTCTCTACAGTGCCTATGGAATTACTAATTTTCTTCCTGTTAATGTCTGTGACATTGGCAAGCATATTTTTCCTAAATACTGTGCAAAATTAGAATAGCTATGCTGAGATTAGAACAGGCCAACAGTGGTGGTATTACTCATGCTGTTCTGTCAGAACCATGCTGGTTGTTAGCAAAGCTTTGAGCAATGAAGCTTATGTCCATCACTTTGAAGAACACTCAGTGGTTCGCAGGGTGACTTCATGCAACAGCAGAATTCACAAGGAGGTATTTTCTTGGTCCCTGAGGATTCACCCTGCTGTGATAACAGTTCCAGTAATGCTGGGAGATCTGCCAGGGACAGGTGTGTGGCATCTAGAGAGCAGAGGTGAGTAAGAAAGTAAACCAGGAAGAAATACTGGCTGAAACTCAAAGCAGTACTCAGGCTCGCGGGTGTAGGAAAGGAATTGAGCAGAGACGGCTTTGGAGAAGAGGATTTTAACTAGAGTTTGTGGACAGAATTCAGGCAACTGAGGGAAGGGTGAACTAGCTTTGCATCAGGAGCGGAGAGCTAGGACGTACAGGTATGGAAGGGGAAGGGACCAGTGATAGCAACAGAAACTTATAAGACGCTGTTCAAGTAATTCAGGTTTCTTGCTTGTTGTAAGACTTGTACAAATTAGGTCTAGCTCCTTCCCCAGCCTTTGAGCTTGTTTTATCTTGACTGGGAAGTGACTTGTTCGAAATACTTAAATTTCATGTTTCTCTACCTTTTTTTCCACTTCTATATTACTGTCCTCTAGTGGGGACACGACTAGAACAGTACAAGCTCCAACTTCATAATTTAGTTATAGGGTGTCTTCACGCCTGGCCTTACACCCTGGGAGTGCAAAGATTACAGAAAATCCACCTCTGATTACATACCTGTTGTCCTAGGTGAAAAATAAGAAGCTGGTTGAACTGCTGAGGAGGAAAGTTCGTCTTGCCCAGCCTTATGCTGGTGTTTTTCTTAAAAAGGATGACAAGTAAGTTGTTTCTCTTGATGTTTTTAAAAAATACAAATATAAACTGTCCAGATTGCATTTACAATAAAAGCTGTCATCCTAAATGCCCTGCCTTGGATAGCATTGCAGAAATTGTGGCTGGTCTTGGACCACCCTCATGCTATGAAAGTTTTTGTTGCTACTACCAGCACTGCTGGGAGCTGGAGTCTTGGCTTAGAAAAGGGTGTTGTTGTTTGGGAAGGAGATGAGCTGTCCAGATACTTGGGTGATTGGGAAAGGGGTTGCATGGTGGTAGCAATCCGGATTAAGTGTCTTTGCCCCTAAGTCCAGTTTAAAATTCTGCAACCAGTGACTGTTTTTTTTCTTTTTTAATCTGACCTGCTATCTCAAGTTTCTGAATATCTACTCCATTTTTTTTGCTCAATAGCAATGAATCTGATGTGGTGGAGGATCTGAATGAAATATACCAAATGGGAACTTTTGTCCAGATTCATGAAATGCAGGATCTTGGAGACAAGTTGCGTATGATAGTCATGGGACACCGAAGGTTGGTTACTTGTACTTCACCGCATCTCACTAGACTTCTGTATAAGCAGAGACATCCCTTCTCAGTTTCACCACATACATGGATTTTTCCACACAATTTGTGTATTGCAAGTTTTTGCTCTGATACCACGCCATATCCGAAGAGTGTCAGGATATTCCATTTACTGTCACAGCTGTGACAGGTTAGCTGCAAAACGAAAGAGTGCATGTCATCGTCATAAAAACTGTGATGTTTTGCAAGCAAACATTCGTTAAGCTGAAGTTCAGCAGTTACTTTGACAATTACAGCAAGATTTAGTAATGGTGAAAAAAAAAATCTCTGGAACTAATTCAAGCCATTATTTTTGCTTAAAAACGGGGGGGGGAGGGGGGTCCAGAACTTTAATTACGTCTTGCCTACATAATTTTGCCCCAGAACTGAATTGAAGAAAATACGATTATTGCTGAAAATCTAGTTTTAGCCATTCATGCCAGATATTTTAACTAAGTTAAGAAATGGTATTTTTAAAAGCATCAAATAAGTAATTTCCATTAGAAGGAAAAATACAAGGAGAGAAACATGGCAGACGAGACAGATCCAGGATGGGTTTTGCTTTGAAGCATGGCTTTTTTTCCTTGCCCTCACTTTCCTTCACTTGCATTTGTTCTGGACAACAAAGAATGAGCAGTCCTGTCAAAGCTGAATTTCTGTGAGTTCACAAGTTAACTCCTTTTCAAATGAAATCTTAGACCTCCTGCTGCATTATCAAAGCACAACCACGTTTGATTGCACTTTGGAAATAAGCTGCTGGTTTGGGGTTACTTGGAATAGAAATACTTCCCTATAACTTGGGAGGGTTTGATATTCCTAAGGTATAACTTGGGGATTGGTCTTTATATTTGATTGAGACACGGAGCACTGGTCAGTCATGTCCATAGGAATCACACTGGATATCAGATTTGAGGACCATTTATAGGGAAACACACAGGAAAGGAAACTCCTGTATAAAAGCCAAAATAATGAAAGATGGTATCTTGCAAATGTGTGTCTCCTCTCCTTTTAAAATTTTGTCTTGTTCAAAATACAGCTTAGACTCTGTCCTTTTCATGCTGAAGAGCTGAAATCACATGTAATGGGGAGATTGATTGCTGCTGGTTTCTTTTGGCTTTCAGGATTCGTATAAACAAGCAACTAGAGGTTGAGCCTGAGGAGCCTGAGAACAAACAAAAAATTCGAAGGAAACAGAAGCGATCTAAGAAGGAGGCTGAAGAGGAGCCTGGAGGGAAGGACCAAGCTGTGGAGCTGGTACTAGATCCTGTAGCTGCTTCTTCGAAGGAAGTTCTCATGGTAGAAGTAGAGAATGTGGTTCATGAAGATTTTCAGATCACAGAAGAGGTTAAAGTAAGTGAATTAGTTTACAAGCTTAGACTTGTCCTGTAGAATTGCACCTACACTTCTTGCTTAAAAGGAAGAGTTGTAAAATCAGGCTCTAATTTCAGGCTGCAGAAACTAGTTCCTTCTCACAGTCACTGCACAAGGGGATTATATGAAAGTAAAGAATTTTCATTATAACAGCTCAATTCTTAGAACTGTTGACTTCAAAAAGTTGCTGAATTAAGAGGCTGGTCTGTGCTTAAATCTGTGTGATGACCTCTATCAAACTGAGTGTTTGCTCGAACGTGGCTTGAGTGTTCAGCCTGATTGTATCATCTGGCCAAGAGCCAATCAAGTTCTGTGCATGCAGATGGCCAACCTATAGGCCTTATTGCCTTTTCTGTGAGCAGGAACTGCCCCGGCACCAAGAACCATCACAGCCCACCACTGCAGTGAGTGGCTGGAGTCTGGAGAATGTCATATTTCTACTGAGATCTTGCCTGTCCTTTTCCATTAATTTGGTGATTAAACTTTGGTTGTGTTTGTAGGCACTTACTGCAGAAATTGTTAAAACAATCCGGGACATCATTGCCTTGAACCCCTTGTACAGGTATGTCTTTCCCATGCTCCCCTGCTTTGGGAACAGCATTTTCTCAGGCTGGAACGTGATGACATTTTCTGTATCACTTGCCTTTCTGCTGTAATGAAGTAGAGATATTTGCTGAATTGTCATATAGATTTTTGGTTTAGGATGTAAGCTCTATCTGTTGTTGGGATCAAAGTTTTGAAAACCTGATGTGGAATTTAGAAACAACATAGAACGATTAAGTCCTAAGGCAGGTGATCTGGGTCTAAGTGAAGCTCACTGCAATAAGTATAATGGTCTCATCCATGTCTTATGAGCAGGATAAAAGTTCTGGAATACTGGCACAAAAAAATCCTACATAACTGTTCGGAGAGCATTTCAGATACTTAGTTTTATATCTTGATCATTCCTTTAACCAAGTGATTTATCTGTTTGTTACTGAGTATTAATATAGTCAAATTTCAAAAATAGTTTGCTATGAAACTGAGCTGTGTTTCATTTTATTACACTGTCATAACAAGTAAATTAGGGTACTCCATTTTGAATGTAAATTTACAGAGCATTTGGGGGTTTTTTACCTTTTATTTTCAGAGAGTCCGTACTTCAGATGATGCAGGCTGGACAGCGTGTGGTAGATAACCCTATCTATCTGAGTGACATGGGTGCAGCCCTAACAGGGGCAGAGTCACATGAACTTCAAGATATCTTGGAAGAAACCAGTGTAAGATGAAGTTTTTAACTCAAGCAATACGAATGGAATCAGTACATCTGTTGTATGTCACAGTTTCTTTACCAGCCTCAGTACAGAAGAGACTTTGGTGCTACTTTTGATGATACGTTAATATCAGTGACTAGATTCCTGTTGAAAGATATGGTAGATCATTAATACTGATTTACTGTGGGTAAATCAGAGTGCTCTGCATCTTTGGCGGCACATAATTTTCTTTGTGTGCTGTGGAGTTGCTACATGTTTGTCTTTCCACATCTGCAGGTGCTGTAAAGCTCTCCCAGACAACCTGTTGGAGTTTTTTATTCTGCCTTTCTCACTGGGAGGAAGAAAGTGTATATGTGTTACTTTACAAAGGTGTGGCGTCTCAAAACTCATTTTGTGTCTGTCTTTTCCAGATTCCCAAACGGCTTTATAAAGCTCTTTCCCTTCTGAAAAAGGAATATGAGCTTAGCAAACTTCAGCAGCGTCTTGGAAGAGAGGTAAGTTTCTGCAGTAACGAATACCTTGTGTATATTTACATCGTGTTCACCACTGTGACGCTTAGTATGGGTACGTGCTCTTAAGGGTACATTAGATTTAAGGTTTTCTGTTCTTCTGTTAGAAATGTGTTTTTTCACGCACATGGTAGAAGTAAAAAGACATGAGGCTACAGCATCTCCTGTTGTGTCCAAGTTGTAATTTCATGCAAGCAGATAAATCTAGAGGTCTGCAGTTTACCAAGCATATGTATAGTAATACACAACCTAATACTGTATATAGCATGTACTAGTGTAAATTGCACAGTGTTATTTCAAATGACCCTCTGCTAACTCCTGTGAACTGCAGTAAGATTTAATCTGAATACAGTAACTGCATCTAAATGGTAAGTATGTGAAGTACAAATATTTGAGTATACTGAGTCATATTTTGTTTGTTAACTCACAGTAACTGGGCCTTTTAGAATTCATGTTAAGTGCAAAATGCTTTTGGCCTGGGGTTGGAATTTTTGGAGACTTCTTAAGCAAATTGAACAGATGCCGTCTGTGGGACCAGATGTGCATCCAAGGATGCTGAGAGGGCTTATCAATGTCATTATTTTGTTTTTTCACTCATCTTTAAAGCACTGTGGTCATGGGAAAGGTTTTTGGGAAGCAGAAAAAGGTGAATGCCATGCCTGTCTCCGAGAAGGAGAATCGACTGTAGGCATGTCAGCCTGCCCCGAGTCCCTGGGAAGACTATGGGGAAAATTCTCCAGTAAGTCCTGTACAAGCAAAGGAAGAAAGACATGATTTGGAACAACCAGAAGGGATTTCCCATAAGCAAACTGCCTAATTGTCTTCTCTTATGAGAAGGCCCAGAACACAAAAAGGAAACATGATTTAATGGTGCGCTTGGTTAATCATTGGACTCAATGATCTGAGAGGTCTTTCCTACCGAAATGATTCTATGATTCTAGAAATGGCTGTTGTATTTGACATTTGCATGGCCTTTGCTGCAGTCAACTGTAATACCACTCTGATTAAATTAAGATGTTGCAGACTGGAAGTATGTAGTATGAGGTTGGTGAAAAAATTGGCTAGACTAATGGGCAGAAAAGGTTGTGATCAACTAACTTCAGCTAGCTACTAGTGGTATCCCCTCGGGGAGTCAGTAAGAACCTCCTTAAGTTCTGCCAAGAGAAATTCATAGTCCCAGACCAGACCTGGAATAATCAGGATAGAAAATAGCTATACAGGAAAGCACTTTGAAGCCCTGATGTGCAGGAAGCTCACCACGAATTGCAGACTGTCCTTGTGGCAAGGAAGGCTGACTGGGCTTCAGTTGCCCTGTGTAGGCAGCAGGTAGGGAGTAATAGTTAGCCCTCTCTGTCTGGTACTAAGGAAGTCACATCTGTCTTGCTCTGCCCAGCTTTTGGTCCCCCCCAGCACAAACACAACATTCAAGCACTGAATCATGGCCAGTGAAGGCCATCAAGATAGGGAGGGTGCTGGAGAATGTTGTTAAGTCACTTCTTGTGTTTGAACACACTGCAGATGAGCTCCAAGTAGTATTTTCAGTTGCTGGGAACATCATGACTGAGAAGTATTTGGAAGTGTTTGATGTTAGATGGGCTGTACCAGGAACACATTAGTTACTGTATTTGTTGCTTTGCCTAGGTTGAGGAGAAGATCAAGCAAACACATCGCAAGTATCTTCTTCAAGAGCAGTTGAAGATCATTAAGAAAGAACTAGGTCTGGAAAAAGAAGACAAGGATGCTATAGAAGAGAAATTCCGTGAACGACTAAAGGAGCTGGTAGTGCCAAAACATGTCATGGATGTGATTGATGAAGAGTTGAACAAGTTGGGCTTGTTGGATAATCACTCCTCAGAATTCAAGTGAGTGCATGGGCCATGTCATGCTGTCAGGGTTCATTGGGAGAGTGAAACATCAGTGCAGTTCTATGAAGCGCTTACCTTAGTCCCTCCCCTCCCCAGTATAGGATTTTTCTCCAAATTGCCTGCATATACATATGTGCTCTACCTCTTTTGATCATTTTAGGTCTTCTGTCTTCTCTTGCAATCTGATACTAGAGACACAAAAATATGCAGTTAGTTCCTCATGAAGAGCATGGTCATTCTTTTTCTGCCCTCAGTTTTGGCTCTTCTTCCTTGTACTTTGGTGTCTTCAGTAGATGTGAGAGAAGCTAATACATGACATTGGCTAAGCTACCTGAGGTGCTCCCTGAAGTATTGGGGCAAGGTTGGAATTGCT
>VYZR01009238.1:0-11375 GCA_013400675.1 Oxylabes madagascariensis | reverse complement strand
ATCTGCCTATAAAATTGTGAGTGGAGAAGCAGAGACGGTCCAAGTAACACCTGAAAACCTGCAGGACTTTGTAGGAAAGCCCATCTTCACTGTGGATCGCATGTATGAAACCACTCCCCCAGGAGTGGTGATGGGTCTGGCCTGGACAGCTATGGGTGAGACAAAATTAACTTTGGGTTAATGTCTACATTTCTGTGTAATTTTCAAAAAATGAACGTAATAGTCAAACAGAACTGAGTCCAGTGACATTTTTCTACAGGCACCAGTAAAGGGAACTTCCTTTGGCCTTTGGATCCTGAATACTACTTCCTTGAAAAAGGGAGCCTTTCTTATGCTCTTACCCAGGCTCATTCTAGCTTAGGNTGAGATTTCTAGCTGGCCTTCCTGAAGGTATTTAAGGAACAGGTTTTGGAATGGTTTCAGCTGCTCTCTATTCAAGGGCTAGTGTCTCATCAGAGAGCATCAGTTCCAAATGCCTGACATGGCTTCTGCATCACCAAAACCTTCTGGTTTCATTTAACTTTTTTTCAGATGTTGGTTTGTTTTTCTCTTTTTAGGAGGTTCCACTCTGTTTATTGAAACATCCCTGAGGCGACCCAAAGACAAGGAGAACAAGGATGGGTCGCTTGAAGTAACAGGGCAACTGGGAGATGTAATGAAGGAGAGTGCCAAAATTGCATACACATTTGCAAGAGCCTTTCTGATGCAGAAGGACCCCAACAATGACTTTCTTATGTCTTCTCATATCCACTTGCATGTGCCAGAGGTAAACTGATGCAGAGTTCAGAGAGCATGCACAGCAGCCTGGCTGGTTTGCTCCCCTAGATGTAAAGCTGGAAGGCACTTCATTTGTCCATAGGTTGTGCAGAATGCCCTCTTCTAGCAGTAAAACCCAGGAATGAAGACATTTTCTTCAGGCTCCTGTGAAAGTCTTATGAGCCATGTTTCCATTCCTTTCTTCAGCAAGCATGTGGCAAGAATACAGGGGCTTGGATAATTTTCTAAAGAAACCTAAGCTTTTGTTGTAGCTGTTGGCCCTGTTGCGCAGGTGGGAAGCCATGACATACAGATAAGTCATTTGGATAATGCTTAAATGAAGTTACAAGGACATCAAAGTTTAGGTCTCTCTGTACCAGGCCTTCTTAAAGGCTTCAGGTCATTTACATGTAATTGAAAATATACTCCTGATCTCTGTGCCATGCTTCCTAGTCCACATAATGGCAGTGATTGCATTTGTCCAATATTTGGGGCTGAAGATAAATGCACACAGTGCTCAGAGTGGCTTGCATGCTGTGTAACAAGCTTTGGGCAGATGCTTTACTGAAGACAGATTTTGAGCTGTGATTGTGCTCCAGCTTTACTTCTGGACTAGTGAGTGCTCTATGTGCAATGTCTTTGTTGCAGCTTGCTCTGTGTCTGTCCAGATACTGCACTGTTGTCTGTGAATTCATTTCCTGAAAGATGAGAAAACAGCAGACATTATCTCTGTCTCTATTCCCTCTCAAACATTGATTTCCTCTGCTCTTACTTCAAAGAGGTTTGATCTCAGATAAATTCAGACTGTCACTAGTTCAGGCCTGGATTTTTTGGGGTCTTATATACTGATCTTTTCTGCCTTGAATGATTTTTGGTATTGTCCTCCACTACTTTGTTACTCTTGACATTCTCCCCCTTGTGATGTTGACTTCTGTTCCTTGTTTCCATGGTTGGCTTAGGTCTAACAAAGAGCTTCCAAGTCTTTGTGCCCTTTTTTTCCCACTGATGTTGCTTACTCAAACACCTGAGCCCAGTGAGTATGGTGGTGGCATCAGGCCAGAAACCACACTGTGGACTTATGGATTATTCCTCATGAAAAAGGCGAAGAATGTCACAGTTGTTACTACATCAGCCAATTCAAATAGCAGGATTCTGTCACTCACATGGGCAGAAACCTGTATGAGGCTTCACGAAATTTGGACAACGTTAAAACAACAAGGACAATGGTATTGTCTGGCTATGCTGCTTCTTGAATGAGCAGGGGAGTTGTGCTTTGTTTTTTCAAACAGGGAGCAACCCCGAAGGATGGACCAAGCGCAGGATGTACCATAGTAACAGCTCTGCTGTCCCTGGCCATGAATTGCCCAGTGAGGCAGAATGTAGCCATGACTGGAGAGGTGTCACTGACTGGAAAAATTCTTCCTGTTGGTGGAATCAAGGAGAAGACTATTGCGGTAAGAGCTCTTCTCTTATCTCTGTGCGTCATCCACAGGAGAGCCCTGTGTTGGGCTCAGTGGGGACAGGGACAGCCAGAGAGGTTGCTCCTTGAACTGGGAGAGGCAGATTTCATTCCACACACAGGTTGGAAAAGCCTGCAGGGGAACATGGGGATCTTGGCTTTGTCTCTGGCTGTGAGGAAAGGGATGGCACCCTAAGCTTTGTGCCAGGGCATCTGTGTTGGCCTAGCTCAATTCCACCTACACTGGCAGAACTGAAGGTAACTGACAGCTTTAACTGGCTGTCAGAGCTGTCTGCCCTGTCAAACTAGCACAGTCAATCACCTGTGTTGTGCTGAATTGCCTGTTTCAGGAGGGCATCCAGTGGAGATTTGACAGCATCTCTAAGGTACATTCTTAAAATCAAGGCTCTGTTCCCTAATTCCAGTGTGAATTTGTCTGACATTTTATACAGATGTCTGTTTTAGATAAAAGGAACTGAGGGCGTTGTATTTTTAGTTACATCCCTTTGCAGTTTTCAGAATTCCTTTCCAAGTGTTCAGTCTCTCTCCCTACTTTTCATCTACACAATTCTGGCTTACATAAGCCTTGCACCACACATATTTTTGTCAAGAATGTTATTAGGTCTCCCTCTATTGAACTGAGGCTTCACATCAGTGTTCTGTCCCCAGATATATTTAGGCTACAGCTTTGTGCAGTGTGATTTCTTTTCTTTGTATGACTTAAAAATGAGTAGTTGTTTGTAGCAGTCGGTACAGGACTAACCTGTGCTATGGCACTGACTTGGCTGCACTTGCAGGAGTGTGAGTGGCCACAGGCCTAAACACAGAATCACCCCTAAAACGATGGGTACAAACCTGTCCTGCGAGGAGCAGCTCTCCTTTCCGTGCTCCTTCCATGGTACGTGTCCCTATCAAAAGGTTCTGTAGAACTGTGCTAAGGGTATTGATGGGGTAGGTTGGTCTGACAAGCTGTTTCTGACTTGCTTTCATCCTAGGCTTTATCCTCACCCAAGCTGGAACAGATACTTAAAAACCCTGTAAAACAGTATGAATGTTGTAAACAATCCCCCAAGCTGCTGACATAGTCCAACTAAAATATCTCCCCCCGTCATCTGTCCCTGCAGCTGAGATGGCACTCAGAGATACGTGTTTTGGGGCTTGAGGGGGTTTCTCCCTGGTGATACCTGTCAGGAATGCTCTTGGTGCTCTCCAAAGAGCTGGATCATGCTCCAAAATAACTGCTCTTGCTTTCAGAAATGGGGAAGGGCGTTTCTGGTACATTGAAGGATTCCTAGGACTCAACAGAGAGCCCAACTTTTTCTCCCCACAGGCGAAGAGGGCAGGTGTCACCTGCATCATTCTGCCATCAGAGAACAAAAAGGATTATTATGACCTTGCTGGATTCATTACAGAAGGATTGGAAGTGCATTTTGTGGAGCACTACAAAGAGGTATTTGATATAGCATTTTCACAGCTGGATCTCACTGGAGGATGACACGCTGTGCCCTGATAGCTGGAAGGTGTTCTGTCCCTAAGTACTCAGCCCCTGCCTAGAGTTGGGTGACCGGGGGCAATCCTGAAGTGGGACACGAAGCTATTGCTGCTGCGCAGCTGCCAAAATGAATTATGGCTCTACTAGAATAAAGTACTTTTCAGTCTTTAATGCTGAATTATGATCTACAATAAAGGATTTCCAATTTTGCCAATGAGCATGTTATCAGCCACCAGCAGTGGGGCTAGACTGGTCATTTCTCATTGACGATGCTTCAGCTATTTCACTGTAAATTTCCATATGGCTTGTGGAAAACGACTGAATAGTACACCCAGAGATAGGCTGATGTACAGCCGTTATTCCTGATGTGGTAGAAGGCAATTAGTTCTCAGAATCTGTCTCTGCGCTTAGCAGCCTGGGCTGGGCTGAAAGGAGACAAATCCTAAGATAGTTCAGCACAGCTGGTACGTTCAGCTGATATAGGGACGTAGTTCTCCAGGTTCAGTCACCAGGTCAATACCACCAGAAAGAACTCCAGGCTTAAAGAGAGCAGACCAGGGCCAAAGAGCAACGTGCTCAGTATCACCAGTCAGCAGCACTGTTGCACCACAGATGGCCTGTGCCTCTGCAGGCTGTATCATATGCAGGGAGTGAGAAAAGGCATTAAATGTCTTGACTGTTGTACATCAGTAAACACAGGCTTGGGGGCCAGAGAACTTGAATACTTATCTTCCAATGAACACTAAGAAAAATGAATTTAAAGAGGGGAAGAGTAAATAGCATGAAGTCTAGTTGAAAAGTATTTTCTCAGCCAAGAACAGCTTTTGTCATCTCACAGCAAGGGAGCCCTGAGGGGAGAATAAAGAATCCAGCTACCCAAGGTCCAGGGAGCTCTTGCTGACTCCAGGTGTCTTTCATGACTTGCTTAACACCCTGCAGAAAACAGGCCTGAATAGAGGATACAAGGAGAAACACAGGAGCAGGTTAAGCTGCATGAGGAATGGGCTGATGTGCCCTGGGGAAGTGCAAAATAGTTACTATTTTCAACAGCCATTTTTGCCCACTTCCCTCCTATCACCATCTAGGTCTGAAGACAGACTAGGAGGAGGGAGGCATTATTGCACAGATTTCCATGTCCTGAGACTGCACACATAGAGGATTCCCTTCTAGAGTAAGTCATAGCAGCACCAGTATCGGCATCTCCAGCTACAGGTACAATAAAACCACTGACTCAAATTCTTGATGGCTTAAATTCAGGACCTTGTCAGCATCCCCCAGCAGCACCCGCTGAAGCAGGTGTACCAAGAACACTCACTACCCTGGTTTTGGGAGAAAAGACTTTATTGTGTTGCAGCCTGTGCAACTCAATCCTTCTTTGCAGCAGCTTTCCTCATGGCTGCCAGGACATTACTGAGTTCCTCCCGCTTCCTCTTGGCCCGAATGTGAGTGCCGACCTGTGGGGAGAGAGCAGAGCTGTCAGTCTTTACCCAGCACAGACTGGACAGACAGGGACTGCTGCAGGCATCACTGCCATCACACTTCAAAACCAGGCAGAATGGTAAAGTCCTGGAAAGACAGACTCAACCTCTAGCCAGGAGTTTGCTGTCATATCTCAGCAGTACCTCAGCACAGTTACTGGGGCCACAAAAGGGGCTGCTTTCAGTTCTCATAACCATTACAACTCAAGGAACCCCATTTGAAGTCTCCTGGTTAATGGCACCCAGCCCTCCACCAGTGCTGCTTTCACCTTCCCCACACTAGACATGCAGACCATGGAAAAACAGCATGACAAGCCTGAATCCGTGAGCTCGGGGCCTTTTTGGCAAAGTACTTTTGCATCCATCCCCTGCTCTTCCACCCACCCCAAGGAACATTCTCTCCACTTCTTCATATTACACCAGTAACTTCCAAAACAAGTGAAAAAAAATAAAGGTAATGAATTAAAGAGCCAATTATTCCTAGGGGAGGGGAGAAAACAGAAAACTGACATAGTAGTTTTTGCTCTCATTGTTAGATGATTGACCCACCCGCTTCTTGATGAACTTCAAAGCACGTTTGTCCTTGGACACTTTCAGCAACTCCATTGCACGTCGCTCATAGGGTGCAAAGCCGCAGACTTCCCTGATCATGTCTCGCACAAACTTGGTGTGTTTGGTCAGGCGCTGTGGGGAGGGAGGACGCAGGTTACAAGGCACTACATGCTGGTTGATGCCGAGGGAACTGCAAGGGGCGGTAGCATACTCTCGGCTAGGCCTCAAAACCAAGCCCATGCTGTTTGCGTGTCCCAAAAAAACGTGATCCCTGGCAGATCCTGTGGAGAACGGAAGCTGGAGTGCCAGTTTGTCTTCAGGCTCGGGTCCGGATGTGTCACACACAGGCATGGACCAGCATTTTTTGAAAATGCAGGACCATGAGCCAGCCAGGGTTTGCACTGCAACACACGTCGGACACGACAGCTACGCAGAGCATTTAAAAAGAGTGAATAATAGGCCCAGATGCATTCATGCCTCAGGACACTGATCTGTCGGAGCTGGATAACTCCTAGTAGGGAAATTCCGGGCAGTTTTGTGGGGGATTGCCTGTTGTTACCAAGAGAAGCAGAATAAGAGAGACTCTAGAAGGAACACAGTTTTCACAGCCACCCACTGCCCTGCCTGGCCGAGCCCGCCCGCCCCGCAGTCACGGGCAGCGCGCGGGTTCTGAGCCCTCCCATCTCCCCACAGCGAAAGCGCCGAGCCGTAGCCCCGCGGGAAGCGACGGGCGGTTCCGCGCCGCGCCGGACACACGAGCACAACCACTCTGCGAACCGGGAGCAGCGGGGCCATTCGTCCCCGGCGAGAGGCGAGCACGGGGCACCGCGCGCCAAGACTCTCATACTCACCCCGCGGCGGCGACACTGCCGGGGCTTGGACACGTTCTTGGTCACCTTGTAGCCCTTGTTAAGGCCCACAGCCATGGGGTAGCGGATGGCCATGGCTACGGCGCCCGGGCCCGATGGACGCGGATGGACACACACCCACCCGGCCTTACCGCACCGCAACGATGGCGCCGTACCGGAAGGAAGTAGCGCGCGCGGGACTCCGGGACGGGGCCATTTCCGCCGGCGGCGGGGCCGAGGGCGCGCAGAGGAAAGCACGAGGGAGAGGGCGCCCCCTGGCGGCACGGCTGGTGTGCTGTGGGGGGCTGGGGCACCACCCCGCGGTGGGGTCACTGTGGGTGTGAGGGGACAGTGGGGACGAGAGGAGGGTCACTCCGCAGCGGAGGTCCGGCCGAACTGCTGGCTCCCCTCAGCTGGGGCCGGGGGTTCGGGGTGCCCGCCCTACAGGGCCGCGCAGCCCCGCACTTACGGACTTTTCCCCCATAAATTATAACTTTGGTATCGCTTGACCAGGATTTGATAACGTTTGACAGACAAACCTAAAGGAACAGATTAAGCGATTTTGTTAATAAATAAGCGATTTTTGTGAATAAAAGATACTGGATTTTCTTACCTCTGAAGGAGAGCTGAGGTGAACATATGCAACTCAACTGTTTTCTGCTTTCAAAGACAATTCTGTTTAATTTGTTGAAATGGAAAATATTGACGTGAAACTGACAACCTTGGATTTTAAAACAAATTACAGAACTTTACATCCTGCTGTAGAGCTCGTCTTTGCACGAGTGATTCCTTTCATCCCAGGGCAGCGGTCCCAGCTCACCCACTCAGAGCTCCTGGACTCTGTCACCCCCTCATGGCACAGATTCCGGCAGTGAGGAATGTTCGTGGCTTAGAGGGTGGGAGAGGTCTGACTCCGATGCTTTTCTCCCCAGGAGGGCAGAGTATGAACAGGCGTCCGTAGAGTGGGGGTGACTGTCCTACAGAGGCAGAAGGAACTGCTTTTCTGAAGTATCTCCTTATGTTACTGAAAGTCAACAAAGAAAAACTACGAATGCCAACTTTGTTGTCAATCTGCACCTCTAAAATCACCACGAGTTTCATACCATCTTTGCGACTGAGAACTACTGCACGGGACAGCTAAAGGTCTCCCCATCCACAAGCTCTGGGCTCCTCACAGGAGGAGCTGCTACAGCCCGGGGCTGGAGGAGGTGTCACCTGTCCTGTCGCCTTCCCTGCCACTGGCGATGTGCATGGAGCTGCCTTAGGGTAGCTGCTCTCTCACCTCTGGGCGTGCCGAAGATGGGCCCTGCTCTGGCTCTGTGACCTCATCAGGTAGAAGTGGCCCTAAAAAAACCCTTTGCCTGGAGGAGTAGGAGGCGGCACCTGCTGCTTCCCTCTGCCTGGTCTGTGAGCACCACCCCACCAGCAGCATTTGCGTGGGGCTCTTCCCTCTCACATCCTGACTATTGCTACCTGCCCCTCAGGACATCTTTTCCATTCATGCAGAAACATATGGATCTACAGTTCCCAAACTCCCTGTGGGTTTCTCATCATTTGACCTTTCTATGCTGCACTGGACACCCCTCAAACCCCACCTTTTTCCCAAGACAAGAGTTCTTGCCTCCTATCGTTGTCTGCACAAGTCCCTGATAGAAAATCCAGGTTTTCAGTTTCCAGAAGCTTTTGTCCCATTCCGGCATTGCTAAATGCCTTCTTCCACATTCCCAGCATTTGCAAATGGTTTGCATCTCTGCTGAATCTTTGTTTGGATTCTGCATTACATCTCTTCACTCTTTGCCTTATTACTTACCTAGAGGCGTTACAAGTAAGGCATTACCCATCAGATGAGCCTGAGGACAGGTGGAGAAAAAAGGTAGGTAATGTAGAGGAAGCCTTGGGATTGGAGCTGAATCTGAAGCTGGGAAGGACTGGCTTTGCTGAGATGGACATGGAGGGCTCAGTGCACCATTAATAGGCTGAACATCTGCAGTGTGTCCTGGCTGCTGCACAATATCCTGGGCTGCATGGACAGACACACCTGGCAGGGGCCAGGAAGGGATTGCTCCCTTTAGCTGGCACTCATTAGATCCCAACAATGGTGCTGTATTCCAGCCTTGCAATGCAAGAAAAACCTTGATAAACTGGAATAAGTTCAGAGGAAAGACATGAAGATGTCTGAGGCCTGGAGCATGAGGAGCAGTGGAAGGAACAAGCCTTTTTCAGCCTGGAAGAGAAGTGAGCTGAGATAGAAGTAAAACAGCCACCTGAATTTCGATTAACCAATGGAGAACAAGAGCGATTCATCCCAATGTTGAGCAAGTACAATCGGAGGCCAGACTGACTGAGTGGAAAATTCTGGATCACATTTAAATACAAAAATTAAGAATGTGGGGGGGTGGAAGCAGCATCAAAACTACTCAAGAGACAAACAGGCATTGCATGGATATCAGGAACAGAACTGGAAAACCAGAGCTCCTCTTGACCTCACTGAAGACCAAGGAACGAAGGAAAAGTGCAGCACCTTACCCTCCCCCAGCTCCTCAAGGCCCAGCATGTAGCTCTTTGCTGTGCAGGAACAGGGCACAGGAGAAGGGGTTGCCAGCATGAGCCTATGGGGAATCTGACTGTGAAGGGGAGGTTGGAGGGGAAGGTGGGTTGAGGTGCTCAGTTGGCAGCATGGACAAGAGACATGGGCAGCAGTCATAGCCAGTGAAGGGGACAATTGCTGCAAACTGCTGTGCCCTGCGCAGGTGGACCCACATAGGAGCTGCAGAGGAAGGAGGCATATCTGCAGAGGCAGAGTGCCTGCGTGAAGGATCCTCCACCATGTGAGCTTCTGCTCCTCCAGGCCTGGTCAGACCAGCCCAATACTGGCACAGAAGAGAAGATGCACACTTCTAGCCATTGGCACTATGACTCCTGCAAGTGGAGGCTCATCTGCATGATACCCACCATGCATCACTGACTTAACTCTTCATTGCTTTTTAAGTGAAATTGTCAGTATAAACTGTCAATGGCCTCACTGACCATGTAGCCTCAAACTGATTTCTCTGCCCTCCTCCATTCTGAGGCCATTTAAGTGTCTGCAGTTCCCTAGCACTCGCTGGCTTCCCACTCCAAACATGTTATAAAAATGCAAACCCAAGCAACAGCTGCATCATGGTTTATCAATTGCTTCCTTATTACACAGCAAATTCCAGATTAATTCCATATTTAAAGCTGAGTATGAGTCTCACATGTCAGACAGGTGTTTTCAGGTAGACCGTTCTGCAAGATAACTGCCAAATTGGTGCTAGACCTCAAGCAGGCCTTAGGATGTGGCCACACGTGCCATGGGGCACATGGGGCACACACCTGCACTGGGCTGGGAATCATCTCTGTTAATGGTGTGAGTAAATCCCCAGAGATGGATGATGCTCTGAACCGTTTATGATGGGAGTATCACAGATTTGTCCACACTGCTGGGAGAGACAGAGGTGGACACCCTGCCTGTAAAACTGGGGCAGTATTGCCCGGTATATTGAAGGAGAACTGGCATGATGTCCTTGGCACATAGGAAGGACTGTCAGTGAATCCATGCCACTTGTCAGTTCTCTACAGTTTGGGAAGCTCAACATTTTGAACACAGCAGATGTTTTTTCTGGATTCCGTGGGATTATACCTTTTGCACTTGAAGAAGCTTAGAGGTTCACTCAGAGCAGGCCCAGCCTTAAATTCCTGCACTTGGGCAGATTACCTGCCTAGCGAGGACATCCATCCAGCCCCTGAGCAATGGCCCTGATTTTTCCAGGGCACAGTTTTCTGCATGCCAGCCTGTCACAAGAGGGACTTTGGACAAGGGTGTGGACAAGGGGGAATGGCTTCCCACTGCCAGAGAGCAGGGTTAGATGGAATTTTGGGAAGGAATTCTTCCCTGTGAGGGTGGTGAGGCCCTGGCACAGGCTGTCCAGAGCATCTGTGGCTGCCCCATCCCTGGAAGAGTCCAAGGCCAGTTGGACAGAGATTGGAGCAACCTGTGGAAGGTACAAGGTGTCCCTGCCCATGGCATGTGGCTGGAACAAGATGAGCTTTAAGGTACCTTCCAATCCAAACCCAAATCAATCTGTGATTCTATTAGTCTGTGACCTGAAAGCCAAGTTCAAAGAGCTACTCCATGAAACTCTGAACACACAGACATTAACTGAATAACCTTCATGGTTATCTTAGTTTTGTTGCAAGATCATTATAAAGTTTAATGAATTTTCCTTTGTAAAATACTTTGAGATCTTGGGTGGAGCACACTTTGGAGCTGCAGAAAGCATTCCTTTCTTTCATCTCCTTGATTAATCATCTAATATGTCCAAGAGAGACTGATCCCATGCACATATCTCCCTAGGCCTGTCTTCTTCCTTCTCACTTATGTTTTACTATGTAAACTTTATCTTTGACAGAACCTCTGGCTTAAGGAATCAGCACTCCCAAATGCATGTAGCATGTTACAGTGCATGATGGGATAAGTAGATAATGCTCTTTCAAAGTGGAGCCAAAAGTTTCTACTTTGACCTTTCTATACTAAAAACTGAACTCCACTGGGAACTGGTTTGTTTGTTTAATAGCATAAGACTGAAATATTTCTCTCCAGTGAGACCATGACAAATGCTGACCCAGCTTGGCCAGACAGGAACAGAACAGGTTACTGCAGCTGCTGGAGGAAAATATGTAAATAACTCTATGGTGGTGGGCACCTAGCCAGCTGCAGTTGGGCTGTGGAATTGAAAATAAAGCGCCAATGGTTACTCTGAAAATAAAAA
>VYZR01009236.1:0-10873 GCA_013400675.1 Oxylabes madagascariensis | reverse complement strand
AGAAGTAGCATGGTCTTTAATGATTTCAGGTAGCAGGTTGCTGTGAGCTGACAGTTGGAACACAGTTACAACACTTACCTAAAAATAAAATTAACTTTGAGGCAATATGTACAGAAAATCTTTGGTACNCCTTAGAAGGTGGAAGTCTGCACTATAGTTCTGCATTTGGAAAGAACTCCTAATGTGTGCTTTTTCCTCCTTTCTGATGTTGCTTTGGTTTTTTCTTGCAGTTAGAAAAATACTCACATAGGGCAGAAGCACTGACTTCCACAAAGTGTGCTTTCAGACATAGTTTGAAATGTCAGTGTGTTAAATCTGCAGCTCTCTGAAGGTTTCTGTTGTGGCAGAGTCATGAGTTTGCTGGAAGAAAGCTCAGTTACCTGATCCACCTCTTCACTCACAGTAAGGGGGCTTTCTTAAATCAGGTTGCTTAGGGTCCTGCCCCACCAAATGTTGTCTTTAAGAAATGGAAAATGCACAAACTTCCATGAGTCCTTTCAAAATGAGAGTGTTTCCATATGGAAACGCTTCTGGCATACACACTGACAGAATTTCCTTTCATGTGACTCCCTCGCTAGACAGCTCCAACTACCTTCTGGCAATACAGTGAAGATAAAGACAGCTCCAAGATTTTCCTTTTCACCCTCTCTTCTGCAGGTGGTGGTCTTTGCTGGATGTGCATCACTATGAAAAATGAACTGTACAGGATGGTTGTAAACTAGGTGTTGTACTGCAGTGGAATTTCAGAAGTGCCAAACGGGAATAAACACTTCAGGAATTTCTTGGTTATGCCCTGTTTGAGACTGTTCAGCATAGCTAGCCTTGTTTGCAGTAAGACCTCACTGCTGAGCTACACTTAAATTACAGACCCTGGAGCCTGTGGTGCCAAACTGGAACCTAGCCAGCTGCTCACCAACCTGTTCTGATACTTGGGGCTGTACCATGTGCAGCACTTTCATTTGCCTGTGTTGAGCTTCACTGAGTCCCTGTCAGTGATGTTCTGCAGCCTGTTGAATGTCCTGATGGCTGCCTGCCCAACAGTGTCAGCTGCTCTCCTGGTGCTCTATAACCTGTGGCCTGGCAGATAATGAATGTGCTTTATCCCATTATTCAGACAATAAATGTCTGAATAATGGGATGAATGAGGTGGTTAAAAATACCAGCTCACTGTTGACCCTGAGAAGTGCTACTGGGGGACAGCTGCCAACTGGATTCTGTATAGTTTGTCACAAGCCTTTTAAGTCTGGCTATTGAACTGGTTTTTTACCTGTATTTTGTCCACATTTCCTTATTTTAACAATTTGGTTTTCAAGATACTGTAGGAGATTGTCAGAAGCCTTGCCAAGTATGACTAATGTAGCTTGTTACCACAGAAGGTAGTCAGATTACTGGATGTAATTTCCAGGGGAATTTGTCCTGTGTTCTTTCTGGGGTCAGGCTATGCTGACTGGCCTGTAATTCCCCAGGGTTTCTTACTCTCGGTGATTTTTTCAAGTCACTCTTGGTGATTTTTTCAAGAAACCTTTCTCCAGTGACTATGATCTTACAGAGCCTAGCACAGGACTTGCAGTGACATCCATAATCACCACTGTCACCCTTGGTTTCTGTGTGATACCAAGGAAGCTAAGGATGTGATTAGGATCTCCTCTGTCAGGCTGATTCATGCCTCTTCTCCACCTCTGCCACTGTTGACAAGGACCAGAAAGGCCAGAGTGCAGACCTTGACAGGAAAACTTGAGACAAAGTTACAGAACCTCTCCAGTGTCTTGTGTTACTCAATGTCCTGTTGAGCTGTTCTCAAGCTTTGCTTGGTCTTCTTTTTCTCAACCAAGGGAAAAAAAGCCACGGAGATCCACATGTCTGTCAGCTTGGCCCCTGGAGCCTTGTATTTCCTCAGTGTGGTGTGATTTGTGTCCAGGTGTGCAAGCAGCAAGTGATGATAGTCTGAGAGCAAGCCTTGGCAGCCTCTGTGCAATTTCCCTCATCCAAGTTCCCGTCAAGCACCAAACTTTGAGACATGGATGCTGATCAGCAGCTGAAGATTGTGAATGCTTAGATAGGACTTTACAATGACAACTGATAGCTTGAGTTGTTTCCTTTCTCCCTTCCCCTCTGGCCTATTACATTAAAGGCTCATTATAGCTAGAAATCCTATTTATTTAAAGGTGAGCCAGGACATGATGTTACTTTAATGTCATGACTAGTGTAGGAAGATTAGCCTAGCTATGGACTACAGTAATAGCCATTTCTAGCGCCAGGGGTACGTTTGGTGCTAGCTTATCAGCTCACACAGAAACACAGGGAATATACTCTACTTTTTCTTGATATCCCTGTGCTGCTTCTGAGATCTGCAGGTCCTTAACACCTTGTGCTGCAGAACACCACCCAGTGTTCTTGCTCTCCCTCTAAAATTTCGCAATTCATTGTGTGCTAGATGAGCAAGCAGTAAGTTGTCTGGTATAATGAGCTTCAGGAGATTGTATACATCTTTTTGTGGTCTGCTTTGAACTGTTGGATCTTCACTTGATATTTCCTGGAAATTATTTTCTTCTAACCTTGCCTGTATTCTCAGCTGAGTGAAAGAATGCTCCAAAGTTATGCACAGGCTCTCTAAAGAGGCTTATACACATAGTTTTCTATTGTAGAGACTAACAGACTATCCAAAAAACAGATGGATCTGTATAAACTTGCCACTGATCATAGACTTCAGTGGTGCTCTAATACTTGAGTTTATTACATACAGTACACAAATGCTCTGTGGGATCCTTGGAGCAAACACATGTAATCAGGGAGTGAGAAGAACCCTGTGATGGCTGTGCTTCCCTTTACTTTAGGATTTACTGAGTACCATACCTGATAGGATGGTTTCACAGGTATTCAACAGGAGTCCTTCTAGAAACTTGAGAGAGTTGTGGATCAATGTAAGTGAACCCTTTACTGTAAGAATGTAATTTTCCCATCATTAGTCTTTTACTGTGAATAAAGCCTCACTCCTTAGTGGGAAGATGCTTTACCCAAGTTAAAATTCAAGTTCTCTTATGCAGAGATTTGTGCAGTACAGTTTGCTGCAGTGTTAGAAAGGAAATACCATTGTATCCAAATAGTGATGATCTGAAATTACATCTGGTATTGGATATTGAACATCAATATCTCATTTATTAAAAGACATCTAATCATTAAATGCAAAGATTGCCTTTACTGTGTATGGTTAGTGGGGAAATCTTGGTCATTTTCATAGCAGATTGCCTTGATTGTAGAAGGTAATTCATAGTCTTAAACATGTCTTGTGTGTTGCACTGTGGAAAGTGGTTCATTGGTGCCTTTTGATCGCCCATGATACAAAGTTCTTTGGTTACTCTCATATTTGTAATGGTCATAGCACTAGCTCCATTGAATTCTGATATTTCAGAACATAGAATTGATTCCAGTATACCTAAAGGATACAACAGAGACTACCAAAAGCAAGCCTGAGGTTAAAGATTGTGTTAAAAATACAAATAGCTTGAAACACAGCTCAGCAGAACTAGGAGTGCATTGCCACATATTGAACTTAAAATCTGCTGTGAGAAACATTTTTACTGAAGGTGTAGCCAAAAATTGCTTACAGTTAGTTGGCTTTATTTGTCAGCATTAGGGAATTCTGAAAGGTGATATTGTAATGCTTTCAGTTCAAGTCACCCTTCATCTGTTTTTCTACTAGGGACATGAAACGCCTGGAATTTGTTTCAACTTGATTTCTTTTCTGGATTAGACTCTAGATTCTTCCCATGTGTAATGTCTTTTTTTAACTCCTCCTTTACTCCTCAGATTTCCAGAATTCAAAGCAGTAGGGCCCTGGTCACTCTGGGCAATGTGCTATCTATAAGGGTTTTGTGGGTGAACTTCAGTGGAGGCCTGCTGATTGTGGAGAGTCTGTGGGTCAGGCTTCACAGCATCCAATCTGCTAGGATCAGAAATCCCTGGATCTTCGAGTAAATGCACTGGACATAGATTGGTTTCTAAGAAAATTGCATCTTCATTTCCAGTAGAAGGATGTTTTCATCTTAATGATGCAATCTCCCATGGCATTCTTCAGCTTGTGACTGATGGCTTTCATGATTCTCAAAGTGAATTGACTGGCTCATCTTTGGTGTTAACACTAAATATACAATTTTAGACTCTTACCGTTTTGTTACTCATTTTGAAAACTGTTTAGTCTTCTGAGTTTTTTAATAGCATTATATGCTTTGATACAAAATCATCCTTTGTCTTTTATACAATTCGTGGGGTTTTTTTTAATATATACACATGTACATGGAGAACCATAAAATTGCAGAAGAGTTACAACTGCAGAGTAGACTTTTTGATTTAAGCCATTTCAGTCAACTCAGTAGTCTGAAATTGGAAAGTTTTGCTGTAGGATTAGAGAAGTGAAGGGACGCTGGACTATTAAAATCCCAATGCAGACTTGTCAAAGCAGTAATGACTGAGAGGAATAGTGCAAAAGTATTAGAATGTAGTGAAATATTAGGATAGATAATGTAAAATTACATTGGCTTAATTTTTAGCTAAGATTTTTAATGACTTTTTTTTTTTGCATTCTATAGGATTCACATGATGCTTTACTGGAATTTGGGAATAACAACCTCCAAGTATTGGTGGATATCACAAGGGAAGGGGTATGGAAAAATCCAGTTCTTCTTAAAATTCTATCTCAGCAACCAGTAGAAACTGAGGAAGGTAAGAGTGTGTTTTTAGAGATGATGTGTAGTTGTTCAGAAATTACTTGGGGCAGTTTGGGTGGGCAAGCAGTGATTTGAAGACAGAAGATAGTTGCATTTTAAATTGTATTGTGCAGTAGTATTCATATGTTGCTAAATAATGTTTATTATGAAACTGTCTCACTGGCATTTTGAATAATGTGTCCAATTGTACAACCAATGCATCTCTGCTTGGACTGTACTATCCATCAGTTTGAATATTTTGAAACTCTATTTTTAAAAAGAATTATTTCTTTTTCCATCATAAAAATACAGAAATTTTTCTTCTTGAGGTGGTTTGTTTCTCATAACTCTGTGCTTTTATATGTTTTCCTGAACTCTTCACAGGGAGGAATTGAGTATGTCCATACTTTTCAGAGGCATAAAAGATTCATGTGGAAGGGCAGTGTGGAGTGTTATTAGCTCTAGGTTGGGAGGCTTTGTGTTTAGACTATGGAAATTGGATCTTGAATCAGAAACTGCTGAGAGGTGAGGAAAAGGAGGTGCTAGTGTCACTTTATTTAATATAGTCTTTCTAATGCTTTCTATTAAATTCTTCCTTTACTCTGATTTTTTTTTCCCATTAGTGGTACTGTTAAGTAGGCATTTTATCTGTTTCATTAACAGTGCATTAGACTGCAGTTTACCTCTGGTAGTCTAAAGTTAAAAATAATACAGAAGGGAGGAAGAGTTTAAAATAAAGTCATAAAAATTAAAGGAGAACAAAAAGGTATTTTAATTTAAGTTTTCTTTCATAGCAGAATCCTTTGTTCTGGTTTTGGGTAGCCTCTCTTTTTGTTGCAGTATGTCAGTATTTTTAATAAATAGATAGAAGCATGTTATGGTTATTGAGACAATATGTTGTTCCTTGTGCTAAAAAAAGAGCAGCCAAGTTGGGCTGCAATCTCCACTAGCCTTTATGTCAGGTATTAATAGCATAGCAGAAACATTGGAACTGTTGTTGTGGTTTAAACTCAGCTGGAAACATTAAGCCCCNCCACAGTCTTAAGCTGCATCAGGGGAAGTGTAGGCTGGACATTGGGAAAAAACTCTTTGCTGAAAGAGTGATTGGGCGCTGAGATCTGTCTGCCCAGGGAGGTGGTGGAGTCACTGTCCCTGGAGGTGTTTAAAAACAGTCTGGATGTAGCACTCAGTGCCATGGTTTAGTTGATGAGGAGGTGCTAGGTCATAAGTTGGACTTGATAATATCCAAGGTCTTTTCTAACAAAGTTAATTATATGATTCTGTGACATTCATTGGAGTGCTTCTGCACAGGTGCATTTTTAGGTAGTCGGGGGTAGTCCACAGTCATGCCTAAACATTCTGAATGTGACTCAGGAATCCTGTATTAGCCAAACCTGGCAAAGGCACATTTTTCAAGAGACATTTTAAGTTAAGGGTACTTCTGAGAAGTTGAATATCTGCCTAAAATGTTGCTTCTACCATGTGTCTTGCATTTGTGACAATCTTGGAAACCTTAGTTTGTTTTTTTGCTCGCTTGCAGGGTATCAAAGAACAGATAAACTGAGAAAAGTGTCACCCTTGTGGCCTGTGGACATGCAGCATAGCTGCTTAGACATAGCTAGATGATCTTTCTTAGCTGTCTGAATGTGTCCTCAGCACTGAAGCAGGATGGTTTAGATACTGGTTGAGTGTTTTCAGCTAAAAATGCAGGGAACAGTGAACAGCAGCAGAGCTCAGTGTGGTATCGCACCTGTAGAAAAGCAGTGAGAGCACTATATGAGTGTGCTGTCCTGTTCTGCTCTACTCTTTTGGCTTGCAACAAGTACTGTGAAAGTGGTAGATAGTAGTAGCATTATTAGTAATGGAAATTGGAAAATAGGGGGATGGGGAATGGCGATATTTAATAGCTATAAATATTGCAAAGTAATTATTCAGTAGTTAAATAATTTAGTGCCATTACATTACAGGGGATGGAAGGAGTTTTATTTGGTGTTTTTTGGTTTTGTTAGCCTTTTGGGAGACTTTATAAAAAGTGTAGTGAGGAGGTATTGAAGACTTGCAGGAAGTTGTAGAAAAAAAATAAGGCTTTGAAAGAGAACAAAAGGCGTAAAATTCAGTCTCCTGTGCCTGCTGCCAGCTATCCAATAACATTTCAAAGAAATCAAAATAATGCCTATTGTGAGTCATAAAACTTTAAAGTGATGCAGGGGAAGAGAAGAAGTCCTGTGAGGAGCAGGGAGTTGGGCTGATAATCCTTATGGCTCCCTTCTACCTCAAAGTATTATATGATTCTAAGTAGATTGAGGCCATATGTAAAGTTGGGGTTTTTTTCTCAGAAGGGAAGATTTATGTGCCAGACTTGTTACCACATGCTCTGGTACAAGGCAAAATGAAAGCTTAAAGAAATCCTCCACTCTATGCCATTATGGCATGGAAAATATTTTGACTCCTAGATTGTGCTGCTAATGTAACTGGTTTATCTTACTGATATCATCAGAGAAATGTGATTCAGTGACTGCAGAAGTTCCTGCTTACATAGAAACTGATCCATGAAGCTGTATGATACCATATGTTGTTATTAGTAAAATCTTGATTTTGTTTTACTTCCTTTTCTTTGTTCAGTCCTCTTTTCTCTATGCCAGGCAGTCAAATGCTGCTGTGATTTTATTTCACTTGCAGAAACTCTGTCTGAGCAGCTGGAATTAGTCTCTTGGCCTTGTGTAAAACATAGTTGGAGTTGGTATTAAGCAACTATCTCTAGTTGTCTACTAAATTAATCACTTGTTACCTTCAGATTCATATATCAAGTAAATGCTAATTTCTGTAATAGATTGTAAGTCACTGAAGAGTTAGGTGGTTTGTCTCCCTTCTTTCACTTGTGTCACTTTGATCTGTGTGATGTTCTGTGCTAGAAGGCTCCATTTGATAGCAATAGGAGGAATCAAAATGTCCCCTCTGGAAATGCAGGTCCCAGAGGGGATGGTAGTTTTTAGGCTTGGGGGTAGGGGCTGCAGAAGGAGCTCCAGTGCAATGGATTTTCAGTTGCCTTAGTCAAACTGCCATTTTATCCTTCAGTACAACAGCAGCTTCACAAAGTGTCTTTTTCAGTCATCTAAAGCATAGTTTCTTTAAGTAGTTTGTATTTCATACTTTTTGGGTTTTCATGATGAGTACCTGAAAAGCATTCCTAGTTTTTGCTGCTGTGAGCCTCTGTAAGCCAGATGTGAGAGTAGCTCAGTGTGCCTGGCTGAAGCTTTGTTTTGTGAACTGGTAGTTCATGTTTATGATCATCAGATGCTTACTTAAATGAACAATCCTGATGGTGTGTCAGGTTCCTGCTTTTCTTGTTTAGAGTTCTTCATTTTCATTTTTTAATGCACTGTCCTGGAAAAGGAACTGACATCAAATATAAATATGATTTGCCAAATTAGTTCCAGCAAAAGTTTCATAGCAGCTTGGGTTCAGTCTGCTGCTTCTGTGGCTGTTAATAAATTGCACTGCCACGTGCTGTAGACTGGTGGTTCCCAATTTTTGCTGTCAGCTGGCCGAGGATGGTTGTTTGGGGCATTCATATTTGCTTGAGGAAGGTTCTTGTAAAAAAATCATTTCAACTTAGGCCTTTTAGGTGACTGAACAATACCAGCATCCTGATGGGACCATAATTCATGCTGTCCAACAGCTGTGACATCCCATGTGCCTGAAGCAGTTAGTTTTAATACTCTGATTCTAAGACTTCCCCTCCAACTTCTGTCTTAACAAACACCCTGAGCCAAGGAGGTTGGGGTGAGCTTGTTGCTGAGTGCAGCAGATGAATGCCAACAACTTGCTGTGTCTGTCTTGATGAGAGTTGGTTTGTAGGACAGCTGGGATGACACATCCCATCCAACACACTGCTACTGTATAATATACAGACCTCAGAGTGAGCTGTGTGTACTTAACATTTGTTATTGCACTTCAGCACCTTGTCCTGTCCTGTTCTACAGGGACTTTCAGCAGAAATGCTCACCCAAGATGCTGTTTCTCTGAGTGTTTATCATAGTGACCACAGAGTCTTTTCATGCTCTATAAAGGTTGTATTCACAATGTTGTGGTGTAACTTAAATTATCTTTCACTGCAAGAGTTTTGGGTGAGAGAGGAATCTCTTTTTGGTCCTGGCTTAAGAGAGCTCTTAAGATATGTGTAGAGTTTGGAACTGCACTGCCCTTTTGGCTAAAGGGTTTGGAAGAGGGAAGGGTTGCAGGGTGTCTGCACTGATTTTTCTGTGTCTGCAAGCTGTTTTAGTCTTGAGATGTTTGATAGAACACTGTGACAGAACATGTAACACCAGGACATCTGGCAAGAGAAGGAACAAGTCTGTTCATGGACATGTATGGAAATGTAACAGATTTAGGACTGAATACAAAATTAGGTTCTCTGAGGGAAAACAACTCTTCTCTTTTTGCTATCTATTCCTCAGGTTTTGTTCCTTTTTCAGGAAAAGAGGAAACCTTCCACTTTAGAGTAAAGCTAAGTGCTAAGATAGATGTTGACTAGTGACTCATTTCTGAATTTTGCTCCTATCTTCATCACTTACATTTGCATGGCAGAGGAGCTCCGTTTGTCATTTGCCTCCTTTGCAAAGTTCACTCCACAGTCCCTTAGGTGTGAAAGAATTGGCCCGAGGGCACAGAGCTGCCACCCTTGGGGAGCATGTGCTTACTGACTGCTCTCAAAGACTGCAGCAAGTTGAGACCTTCTTGTGCATCCTGGCAGAGCATCCACCTCCATCAAAGATTCTCTCATTTGTGCTGGAAGATAAAAGTGTAACTGTTAAACTCTAAGTGTTTTATTTGGCTGACTGCAGGTAGTCATAAAATACTTCCCATGTCTTGACTAGCTGGGTCTTACGTTAGTAAAACTTTGTTTAAGCAGTTGCCAAGTGCATGTCTAGCTGTGTAAACAAGAGGAATTTAAATAATTCTTAGAGGAGGTAAAAAGATGTGTTTTTTTCTAGTATTCCTCTTATGGACCTGAAAAAAAAAGGAGTATGCTGTGAGCCTGTAGAAATAAGGACTTAGAGAATTGCTTTGAATTGCTTGTGGGCACTAAACCCCATTCCTGCTAGGCCCATGAACAGCAGTTCCACCTGGAGAGGTGACTGATCTGATACTGGGTAAGCCAGCTTCCTGGGAGTTTTCCCTCAACAGTGATCTCCTGGCCATTGTGTTGTGGTAGCAGTCTCTTCCATCAGATATCCACATTGAAGCACTGTTAGCATTTCTCCATAAGTATTCAAGCACAGTGTCACACAGATGCAATTTTTAAGGAAGAGAAGAGGCTTGTTTCCTAGCAACTGGAGATCTTACTGCAGGCTGCTTCTTGGTCAGACAGTTCTTTTTGCTTTATCCATTGAAGTTCCTTTAAAATGAACTGTCAGCTGAGTCAAGAGTTTAATGCTCAGAGGTTTTTCCTGTGAAAAACAGAAGCCATTACCATAGACCTAAATCTTGAAATGATTCTCTAATGGACCACTAAGCTGACTCCTGCAGAATACAAGTTAGTTTCATTACAAACGTGTGGTATGTACCTGGCACCTGACATGAGTTTTCTGTTCAGGTGCACATTGTGAGTTTTCTGCCAATTAGTGTAGTGTCTATTAGAACACACTGTTGTTTGTTTGGGCAATATTTTAAGTGCAGAAAGCATGAAAACTTTCTTATTATGTGCAGTCCTCTCTTTTAGAAATCTATATACCATTTGTTTCTTAACTACCCATCTTGCATAGTAATAATAAGATGCTCATGTCGTGGAAGAGCCATTGAATAGAAATATTTTCTTAGGTTGTTAGTCTAAAGAGGCATTCTTTTTTTGACTAATCCAGAGTCTCTTGTAGGCACCAGAGGTAAATGGTTGACTGCAGTTGCTGCAGAACAACATTCTAGTACGTTTTATCAGAATGTCTCCTGCATTTCCATGATTCCTTCTACCAGTTTGTTCCTTGGTTCATGTGCATTACTACATGTAGTATAAGAATGTGTTGAACCATCTCAATTCACAAGAGTCTTTTGAATGATGCACAGATCTGGAGATTTGTATCAAGGCTTTATGTAGATGTTTATGTTAAGCTAGAAATAGCACCACAGCTATTTTGAAGCATATGATTTCATCATGTTGGTTTTGCACAGCCTGG